>JAWWML010005035.1:0-41764 GCA_035047165.1 Ormyrus rosae
GTTAGGTAACTAGGAATTAAAAATACCTATTTTTTACTTTCCTGGCCAATTTTGATACTTTTATCTCTACCAGGGTTTCGTTTGGTTTTTCTACAAAGTGAATTAGCATGTATACTTATACTGATGAAGCCAAATAAATATGCGAAATTTTATATGAAGGTACAAAGATTTATTTTTGGCTCTACGAAATCGGATCTACGAAATATCGCCTAATCTATTTAATTTTAAAAGATAAAATGAAGTGAAGTTTAATATTTATGATAAGGATACTAAAGATAAGACTTTTAATCATAACAAAAAGAAAGGAATATAAAAGTAGCAATTTTTATTTTTTGATGTAAAAACATAATCGCATTATAATTTTTTTTATTTTTTAATACGTGTTTTGTTAATTTATTTTACTTTCTTCGTTTCGTTCATTCGGAATTCTGAAAATCCAATTATCAATTGTACATTGTATTACATGTCGACTTGTCTAATTGAGAGAAAGCACAATAGTACATTATGCAACAAGGGCCAAAAGTAGAAGATTTTTCCCGCGGGTGAATTTACTGCCCGAACGACAATATTTTTCGCGAGGATTACTGCCCGAGCGAAGCGATTCTCGTAAGGGCAGTATAATCACCCAAGGGAAAAATCTACTTTTGTCTCGCGTTGCATATAGTATTTTATTCCACTCTCGACCAGAAAGGCAACTTTTTGATTCTGAAAAGTGGGATCGAAACAACTTCGCATTCTGAAAATTTTTGGAAAAAATTTCTCGTTTTTCCCGCAAACCAGTTTTGCGGGAAAAATATGCCACTTTTGCCCCGCTTATCAGGGGCGAAACGTGGGTTTTTCGGTCGGGTGTGGAATAAAATCTATTTATACAGTATGATTAACGATTGTTTGACAAAATTTTGTACAAGAACAAGCAAGTAGAATATTTTTTAACGAAAAACCTTTTTCGCATATTATTACTTTTTGGTGTGCGTTAAAAGACTTAAATAGAAGCTTCATTTTAAAGAATATCTCTAAGAAGAATCTTTTCAGTCCTTTGTTTTATTCACGATACTTTAAAGAAATCCTAATTCGACCTAAGAAAGTATTAGTCAAGATGTTTTTTATGAAATTTTTAAGAAAAAATCTTTTCTTACGTTCGCCAAAATACTTTCTTTTTTATTTGACCCTTTTGCTTCGGTCCTCAACATAAAACCAAGTTTTAAAAGTCGTTCAACCGGAAATACAGCTTTCTGGTTCCATAAAAGTGTGAAATGCTTCAGTGTATGCCAGGGTAAGTTCCCAGTTGAAAGAAACCAATAGAATCCAAAAAAGAAATTCAAGATACTATTAGTCTTTACACCAGTAAACCAAAAAATATATTCTTTGGTTTCATTTGTAATATTCTGCGAATTTATTATTAGAATTCAACAAATCTATTAAATTCAAATAAAAAATCAATCTACATTCGTTAAATTATAAACCATAGAAACTGACAGAAGCTTACGGATTAAAAGCTTCTACAAGCATTTACTGAAAACCAAAGATACCAACAAAAATCAAATTATACGCGTACCAATTTACGATTATAGAAACAATATTTATAAATTAGTTTATTAAAATTAAAACACTTATAATTGTACAGACCTTCGGTCACGAGGCCTATTAAGGTGCGGAATTGTCAAGCAATTCATTCGTTCACAAGACTTCATAAGGGAAGAATCGACCGAAGGCCTAAACCACGACCTGTAAATAATCGGTAAAATAAATGGCATTTTAAGAAATAAATTCTAGATATGTTCTTTAAACTCTGAATAAACACACTTTAGATGGCATTACGCCCTACGAAGTAGTCACATTAACGAAAGCCCGGGGCATGGCTCCGTTCAAAGAGAGGGATTGTAGGCGGGATTCTTTAAAGTAAAATTTGATTTTAAATTTCATTCGGTAGAGCTGAGCATGCATTATTCGCGTAAATAATTATAAATAAAGAAATAAAAGAAAAATAAAATTAAGAAACGAAAATGCAAACGTTTTATTAATCGTTAATTCGCGACAGTTAGCTCATGGCAAAACTCAAGATTTCTCAGGGCCCTTTTGCTCATGCGGAACTTTGAGGTTCGTGCGCAGATCCACTCGAGCGATGGTCGAGGCGGTCCTTTTTGCCAGGGAGCGGATTGCGCTCTCGGCGAGGATCGAGCCTCTCCTTGAGTTTTCTGGTTGTGCGGAGCTGAAGTAGGACAACCGAGTGTTGCTCGCTGGACCAGAGCTCTGCACCGTGGAGCTTCGCGCCTCCCCTACGATTTTCGCCATGACAGGGGCAGGCCCTCCTGCCCTCCCGGCTGTACAATTACCCAAAGCAGTTTTGACGCCGCGGAGTCGAGCGGTTTCCGCATTAACGCCGGCGCCCGGAACTTCTGCGGAAGCGCGGTTCACGAGCAGAAGGCATTGCGAAGGGAAAAGGCGTCAAGCTAATAATTTCTCGTGAGTTCTTCGCGCACGTCAACATATTATCAACGTGCATCATTCCACATGTACACCTGGGTGTGGGTTCGTGCCCACAACCGCATCCAATTATGCTTATATACCTAAACAGGTATAAACACGTACAGTGCGAATAGTCGGAGTAATCATGCTTATGCTATCACGTGCGGTAAGCAGCGATAACTGTAACTTTTGAATGCGTTTATCTCGAAAATTCGAATTTATATATTTGAAGCCAAATCCAATACTTTTCATCCAATTCGACCGAGATTAGTTTTCCATTTACTTTCTGCGGGGTCCTTTGTTTATAATTGAGTTGAATATCATACATAATTTTTTTCTAGTTTTTTATTGTTGATTTATAACACATAGCACCATCCAAACGCACTACGCGAGCACTAAATATATTCTATATTAGACTAACATAGTTTTTTTAACAAATAATATTTCTATTATATACATAAACATTAGCCGGATGCCTAAACTAACTCAATTGTTACAATTATTGCATAGACTTTATACAGTTAGAAATCTTGTATTTGATCTCAATAGATTAAGCTTATCACCATACAACTTATCTTGGTATGGAAATCATTACTGCACGAAATCGTTATTTTATTTTATAATAGATTGATCATTATTTGTTTATTATAAATATGATAAAGTATGGAATGGTAAGTAGTACAAGCGTGTGCGTCTACCAAAAATTTTGTTATTAATTTTGTAAAAGGACTCGACACAAAAAATAAATTACGAGGAAAAGAATCAGATTTTGGTCGATTCGTGATTTTATAGTATTCAATAATAGTATATTTCAAAACGGGTTAATCTAATCAAAATGTCTGCAAAGCAGCAAACCCGAAGCGTTACAACCTTAACTGTTTGTTGGGTGATAGTTGTTTTAAACATCCTATTTTAGTATAACCCAATAACGCCGAGGAAAGTCCTCGCTACTGCGATTTGCAGACGAACGAAACGGTCGCCTTCATTGACACCAAATCTGCGGAGCTTCCACGCCGCGAGACATAGACCCTATATAGGCCCGAAAGATATAACTTAATTCACTGATGTCGAAGACATTACAATTCTTACCTTTGCGCTAAATCCTGAAAATATTAACTGCCAACGCAGAATAACGTTTCTGCGAAAACTGCACGAAGGATAAAATATTGTAAGTCCGCGAACCATAAAGATCCGTACAAGAGTTGCGCAAAAGATTAACGAAACTCGCGCGCAACCGCCATAAGTTACATGTTTGACGTCTGATGACGAATCGGAAAGAAGATCTGATCATACATGAAGATTTGCCTGAATTCGCTCAATTTCATATAATACTACAGCATTATATGAAAGAGAAAAAGAATCTACTCAGCAATTTATGAACTTATTTATGTCTATCTTGAAAAAACAGTGTGATGTACTAATTAGATGTTTTGGAATTGTTTGAACTTTTTTGTACATTTTTCTGCACCTGGGTTATTATAAATTATTCGTCCGTTGCATCTATTTTTTTTTCTGTAATATTATTTGTGCGTCTTTTCTGTAATGCACGAAAAACTCCAGAAAATGACGAGCTTTTTTTCTCAATTAAGTAAAGAAGTCTCACAAGGAGAGCGCACCAGATTCGGGTGACAGATGTGGCCCAAACTGGTGCACATGTTTCCTCTTACCTCAGCGATGAACTTGGTGGAGTTCTAGAGCCTAACGCTACCTCAGATTCCAGACATCACAATTAATGGTTCTGATCGGCTCATTGTCCTCTGGGCTTTACGATCACTGCTTTTTCTTGTTGTAAGCCTTAAAAACCTCCATCATCCGCTTCTTACTATTAAAGTATATATGTTTTACATAAAGCATGCCAAAGTCAAGCCTAAATAGCTTGATAAAAAATTTAATGTAACAGAAATATGCTAAAAAATCACATTTTTAGCATTATCCTGATTTAAACAAATATTTTCATTAAATTATTTAATAAATACGCATACCTTCTATCTTGTATAAGCTGTTCATGCATGATATTGTGAAATGCATTTTTAATTCGTTGAACATAAAATTTAAACAAGGCAGCTTTTGGTATTAGACCACGCCAATTGAGATGTTTATTAAATTCGCGGAGTAATAATTAAGCTCTGATTTTAGATTCGATTAACTTTCTGAGTGAACATAATTTTTTTAAAAGTAATTGTGTATAAGGTGGAAAATTTCAGAGAGAAACGAAAAATTACTTTTTGACCATGCAGTAAATTTTGATTATTTAGTCTTAAATTCTTATCTTTCATCTGTCATGATAACGATTTTATTCAAAAGTCAATACTGCAATGCATGATCAAAAATAATTTTAATTACGAGTAGAGTTAATTTGTCTTAGAACAAATCAAATGTTTGAATTATACTTTTTCTTCCTATGCAACTTATTCAATAAGACGAGATAAAATATATAACAATATAAAATAGTTTCCAATAACATCATATGCTACGATTCTAGAAATTCGTTCGAGAAAGCTGCAGATGATAATATTTTCCGGAAAGATCTGGACTGAAAATAAACAACACTATTCGATGAATCTGATGAGACAGATAAAGTATTATTTTTTATCTATACACATTGACCTACTTACACTGAATAAAAAGTTAGCAATGTTAAACTGAAATTTGCTATAACTTTATACATCGATGAATCTAATGTATTTTGAGTATCTGTATATAGTTTTGAACATTGAATTTATAACAAAAAAAGAAATGGTAATTATTTGACACTGTTGTCCATTTTTATTTTAACTGAAAAAAACCGGATTTTTTAATTTAGATAAAATCTATTTTTTTTCTCGAAGGCTTCAAGTGTGTCGATGATGAAATCAGTGAGTATTTTCAGAATATTATTCAATAAAACTATCATTTTATTATCAAACATTTTTTACCATAATTGCAATTCCATCCAAAATTACTTAATATTAACAAAAAATCCTCTCCTAATTATTCGCTTAATATTGCTTTTTGCAGCGTTAAATCTTTCCTCTTGACTAAAAAATGCGAGTCCTCTAAATAAATAAACTTGAAATAAATCGTACACTTACTGCTAATTAATTCACAAGAACCTCTTTCATTCACAGCCATTCATAAAATTTTACTCAAGACTAAAAAGTGAGACTTTAACAAGTTTAAAAGCCTTTAATAAAAAAACTTCATTTAATAACAGTCAAAGTCTAGTTTTCTGCACATCAATTACAGCCAAGCCAAGACGATCAGCGTTCGCAAACGAGTTCAAGCGAACTTATTAAGCGGCGAATTCATCCGAAAAAGGAAGGAAAAAAAAGTGGAAAAGGCACTCCTACGGCGATAGAAAAAAAAGGTTGGCTGAGCGACGTTCAAGGCCTCGAGAGTCTAATAACCGAAAACAGCCAGGCCCCTCGGTTGTGTCTTTTGATGAATTCATCCCGAGCAAAAAGCGCCCAAGGGCACCGCGCCGACTGTATCGCGTGAATCTCGGAAAGTCCAGCGACTTTTTTTCGACCTTTCGACCGGCGCACTACACGTGCGGAAGGGGTCCGTATACGTTCTGCATAGATTTTGTTTACTTAATTTCGAGCCGATTTTGTTGGGGACTAGATTGTTCCGGACGAGCGAGTCTCAATGTTGATAATGATAATTTTCTGACGCAAACGAACGATGTCTGGAGTTAAGAGGTATCTATCAAAATTTTGCGACTTTCAATAACCGATAAAATTTTGAGATATTTTTTTTAGGATATAATTGTAACAAAGTATATTTAAAACATCGATATACATGATTATGCAATTTCATCCGATTCCAGTGCCCGTTGCAATTCAATTACTTCACTCTCGTACGCCAAGTGCGTCTAGGCGCGCACCGACATTGTCTCGGATAAATCGATAAGATACATCAGGTACTCGACAGCGAAGTCAGCCGCCACTTTCGACTGGTTTTCGGGCGAAGATACGATCCTTCGGCTATGACATCAGACCGCATCGGGCCAGTCTTTCTGCGCCGCGGACTTGCATCCGCATGCAAATCCCTCCCCGTAAGATCGCACCGAGACACCTACGCAAATAAATGATACAATCGTAAGCTGTTTGCATATCTTTATACGGGGACCTTGGGCTTATGGCGCAGTGATGCAACCGCGGCGACTGCATGCAAACAATTTTATGAATTTTAGTGAGGTTTCAGACGAGCACAAGGCTTCGAGGCTTTGGAGGAAAAATGCTCGACTCTTTATTTCGCGTAGTCTTCTAATTTATGAGTGTGTAATAAGGAGTATAAGATGTAAAAATACACGGTTGATCAAGGAGATTTTTAAAACCAGTTTAAAAAAAAAAAAAAATAAGTTTGTTAATCAACTCCTTTACAATTCGCAAAGCAGTTCATTTTTTAAATTTCGATCTTGATTCGTCGGTACGGCTTTTTTTCAGTTTTTACTTTTCATTCCTTTTTTGTTCGCGATACACCTATTGCATTTTCAGCATTGTTATTCAATAAACAAGCTTTAATTTTATGTATTTTTGTTTTGCCGCAGACGTTATTAATGGTATGTTAATTTTATGTTGAATGATATTAACGCTTTCTGCTTCTCCAGATTGCATAGTTTCTAACAAAACATTGTTCACTTCTAAAAGATTGTAAATCGAAAACTTGACGAGAAAATATTTTGTCTGGTGGATATGACGATTACGCGGATATGAAACCTTTGGTTCAATCAAACTATTTTCTGACAAACAATGTGCGTGTATACTTTAATGAAAATTTCCTCTCCCCAAATTGACCAAGACCTTCAATTTGTTTGCCGCTTTCCGGTTTTCCCTAACATTACCCGAACGATTAAGCTGAAATTTTCGCCAATATAAAAAGAGACGGGAGCCTCGTCACATTTTTTTTCCGCGGAAACGCGGAAACTCGGCATTCATCAGCCGGTTTTGCATAACGCCGCGCTCACAGACGGACTCGAGCAGTTTTACGTGTATCAGCGCGCCGCGGGCACATAAAAATGTGTCACGCGGGATCCGCGTGAAAAATGCCGCCTCCGCAATTACGGCATTAGGCCTCGCGTGCTTTTTTTTCGCGAATTATTGCCGTGAGAAGGATCGCCGGAATGGGAAAGAGAGGCGCGCGGACGCGTGCGCGCACTTTGCTTAATTGGATTGAGGTCATCGGCGCACGACTGAACGGCGGCACTGACGAGGAGAGTCGTGAGCTTCAAGTCGGGGGAGGCCTCTTTTTTCGGGAGGGAGAACGTCTTGCGCGAAAATCGTCGAGCTTCGAGGAAGTGCTTCTGTTCGCATGCAAATGTTCATTGCAGGCAAATCCTTTCTTAAAGTATTGACAATTAAAGCTTTTTTTTAAAGCAACAACACCGATATACTTATCAATGTTCTACTTTAATAAGATGATAATGGATGACGAAGAATGCCGATGCAGGAACTTCATTGGCAACAGTCTCTTGGAGTGAAAAAAGAAAAACCGAGAGAGAAGCCGCAGTGAATAGTTAAATGTGACAATAATATAAGAGGAATCTTTATGGAAATCCCGGTTTTTAACGCTGTCATGAATTATCTCGTTGACTGTTTATCGTTTTTCTTTTAGTTTCTTTAGACTTCATTATTGGACTATCTTTGCGATAAATGTTGAGAATGAATTATATGAACTCATAAGTATTTCTGTCTAAAAAAAATTGTATTGATAAATACTTGAATAATAGTCTGGCATTGCGCTATCTTTTCTAGTTAGAAAACTGGAGATCATGGACAACCTTAGGTTTAAATTTTATTTGATATGTCATGAAAGTGAGGGCAACGCCAGCGAAACCTATTTTGTAGTATTAATTTTGTAAGAGGATCACTGTTAAGTCCGTTTATTTTCAATAAATAAAATAAAATAAATAAAAAAAGCTTTTAACTCTGAAATTAAATTATCAACTGCGTTGAAAAAATTTTTAGTAATTCATAATATAAATTTCAAGGCATTTTGTTAAATAGTTTTTGAGTATAAAAAATGAAAACTGAAAAAAATGAGTTCTATGTCCAACGATCAATTTCGAGAGTAAAAAGGCTGTAATTGAATTGAAATTTTGGGTTTTAGATCTTTTGTATATTTTGAGCTATATAGTTTATCAGCTTATGAATCTTATTAAGTCGAAAGATATCAAGTTTTTATTATTTTTTTTTGTAATTTTTTGAATGGCTATATCTTATTGAATAATTGTTTTTTGTACTCAAATATTTGTAAGTTTTAAAAAAAATTCCATTTATTCGATTCGAATGATTTTCTTTGGGAATACAATTAAATTTAAAATAGAATGATAAATTACTATTTCTATTTATTTAGGACGTTAAATTAGCAGGTATTTGCAACAAACAGTAACAAGAAATTCTTGAATAAATTAAAAAAAAATCAATAGAAAAGTATAAAGCAGTGATATGAAACTCGTTAATTATTGTCTCAATTTAAGTTTCAACGGAAACTCCATGAAAATTTATTATTTCAACTAGCTTTAATTCATTTTACTAACTCATGTTTTAATAAGCATTTGTTTTTAAAATTTAGTAACTATTAATTATGTTTACGTCACGTTAGAGCTACGCGCCTATACCACAACTAATTTATGCACATTTAACCCTGGAAAAAACTGGAATCATTCGGTTAAGTCTACTATATTAAGTACTGTTGAATTTCATCTGAAAATAAACGTTTTTTTGCAAAAGTGACATTGAAGTATCATAATACAAAAAAAATTCATCATTATCCATAAAAAAAAACAAATATTGCAGGAAGTAAATTAAGTCGTAGATTAAGAAACAGAAAAGTATTTTTAATATTTTAATAATTTTTAAACTTTGATGTATAAAATTTTCAAGTGCGATTTAAGTTGCAAGTTATTCCACACAATAATAAAATATTAGTTATTTAATTAAGTAAACTGTAGCAATTATTCTTTCATAAGAAATAGTGCTCTAGTTATTCAAAAATTTACTTATTGATCAATTTAAAATACAGATTGTGTATTTCAGGACAAAGGCATGATTGAAAAATTTTGCTATTTTCTTTGTTTTTAAAAGTAAATGAACTGACGGTCCTTTATACATAAAATTTGAAAAACACCGTAAAATTAATTAAAATATAACTAAAATATAATGTAACTATTATAACATATTGATGTTACTTATATACAAATAACGTAGACTTTAGCTGTATTCCTAAATAATGGATAATTCTCGGAATTTTTCAGATAAAAAGGTGCAATACTCCCAAGACTTGCTAATAAGTTTCGAAAATAGTCTTTGGGTTTCGTGTCGAATAAAATAGATTTTTGCGCCTGAATAAACTAATAAGATGAACGAAGGGATTCCACATTGCATTATATAGATTTTATCAGAAAAAGATATTGCTTAGATTTATATTGAATAAATATTCAGTCTACATGAAACTAAAGTAAAATCAGAATTAAAAAATTCCATTGGCGCTCTAATTTGTTTAAAGATCTTTTTTGAATTGATTCGACTCAACCTATTTGAGAGAGTGAATTAAACAAAAAATTCCTACAATATTTTTGAAAATTTTATTTTTAAATCTTTTAAATTCCGCGCTAAGTTTTATGAAATATAGTGCAGCCTACGCACATGCGCACATCGATCGCGCCATTTTTTTAAATCCGTTCTTTTATTTCCCTCTATTTCTGTACCAATCGCGGAACAATTAAAAGTACTAGAAATTATTCGATCATTATAGCAGTTATATAGTTTGTACCACATTCGACTAGTGATTTCAACATTTCATTGCTGGTAAAAAATCTAGGATAACGCCGAATACAACCAATAAAATTCGATGAAAAAGTTTACCGCTTTTGGAGCAAACGAGTGAACACACTTTTTGAAAGGCCAACGTTCTTTCTCTTGCCAGTTTGCGGTCCTTTCGCGCGGAATCCATTGCAACAGTTCTAGTTGCAAACGCAGTCCTTACGACAAAAAATAAGGTAAGAATAAAATAATATGTTAAAAAACGCAGTTATATCTTTTGTTAATAGAATATATTAAACATATTTATCGTTTATATTGTCTGAATGTAATTTTAAATTGCCGGTAACTAGGCACGTGGTAACATTAACCTAAAATATTTAGCTTGCGATTGTTTAAAGATTTCTTTTCATTATAGTTATTCATACATTGTTAGAATAAATGTTTACAAATATTGAATTATTCAAAATGTGTATCTACATGAAAGTATTTGATTATATTACTAGGTCAGAGTATGACTAAGGCGCAAACTTTAGCAAAAAAGGAAAAAAAGCAAGGCAATATGGGCGTGAAAGACGGTCTTATTGCAAAGAAAAAAAATCAAAAGTTCAAGAGCACTCCTACCGGCAAAGTAGCATTAGTTCATGACAAAAAAAATCAACAAAATGGTAATAAAGCTAATGGTACTCCTAAGTCAGCTCCAAAGGGTAAAGGCAAAAAGCAGCCTCCCAAAAAAGAGCAACCTAAAGTAAAGCCAGAAGATTTGAAAGATGATGATGAAGATTCGGATTCTGTAAATGAAAATGACGAAGAAGTTGCAGAAAATAAAGGAGTAAAAATGTTTAAAGGTTTAAAATCTGGTGCAAACCAAAATGAAGAGGAAGATGATGACGATGATGATGATTCTGATGATGTTGAGGAAGACCTTGGTGATATGGATACGGATGATGATGATGATGATGATGATGGCGACGATGATGATGATGACGACGAC
Source organism: Ormyrus rosae (assembly GCA_035047165.1). Classification (NCBI taxonomy): domain Eukaryota; kingdom Metazoa; phylum Arthropoda; class Insecta; order Hymenoptera; family Ormyridae; genus Ormyrus; species Ormyrus rosae. The sequence goes on from JAWWML010005035.1 coordinate 11,203, forward strand.
GATGACGATGACGATGACGATGACGATTTGGAAGATGAGAGTGATGAAAGCGTTAGTGGTTTAAAGGTATTACTTGGTGATAGTATTGCCGACGATGAAAATGATAAAGATTTTGACGAAGAAGATGAAAGTGATGATGAAGATATATCTGACGAAGAAATGCCAACTGGAGTTAGTGATGAGGAAGAAGATGATGATGATGAAGATGATGAGGATGATGATGATGATGACGACGATGAGGATGATGTAGATGAAAGTATTGGATTGGATGCTTTATTGGGTGATAGTTTGGTTGATGAAGAGGATGATCTTGATTTTGATGGAGAAATTGAGGAAGATGACGACGATGATGAGAGCGATGATGAAGATGAAACAATTGAAACAAGTATTGAGGAATCTAAATCACCTAAACAATCAAAAACATCAGAAGAAAGTCCAAAAAAACTTACACCAGAAGAAGAAGCTGAACGTGATGCCAGAACAGTATATGTAGGAAATGTACCAAAAGATGCAAGCTTAAAAAGCATTAAACAATTATTTAGACCATGTGGTGAAATAGAGAATTTACGTGTAAGAGGTGTTGTACCAGAAGATAGTAGAATGTCTGCTAAAGTTGCCACTATTACAAAAAAATTTCATCCAGGAGTAAAATCAGTATATGTTTATGTAGTATTTAAAAATGAAGCTTCTGTAAAGGACGCTCTCAAACTCAATGGTCATAAATTAATGGATCATACTCTTAGAGTAGATGTTGCAAAACCGAACAAAGAACATGATCAGAAAAAAGCGGTATTTATTGGTAATTTACCTTATGGTGAGTATTTTAAAGTGTTTAAAAATAAGAAAATTGATTAAATCAAATGAAAATATTTACATTACTATTGTATATTAATTTCAGATGTTTCGGAAGAAGAAGTACGAGAACACTTTACTTCCTGTGGTAAAATTGAATCAATTCGAATCATAAAAGACAGAAAATCCGGATTAAGTAGAGGTGTTGGTTATGTTAATTTCGAAAAAGAAGATTCTGTTACATTAGCATTAGAATTAAATAATACAATGTTAAATAAGCGCGAGATTAGAGTAAACATCTGTTCTCCCGAAGCTAATAAAGGAAAAAAAAGGAAACAGAATAATCAAACAAAGGGAAAACAAAACCAAAAGAAATTTAAGGGAAATAAAGGGGAAACTGTTAATTCCGAGGTAAGTTCTTGGCTCAAAACTAAATATTTTTTTTAATAATTAAAATGAATATTTTATGAAATTTATAAATTAAGACTAATTTTCGTATAAAATTTATTTTAAAGAAAAAAAAGAGATCGCAAGGAGCGAAGAAACGTGACAGATCCAGCGGTAGTGAAGCTCAAAGTCCTTCACCAGTTAAAAAAGAAAAACCAACATTTCAAGGACAGAAACCAAATTTAAAAAAGAAATCGAAGGGAAATAGAATGGATAAGAGAAAGAAAATAATGGCTGGAAAACTTATGGCTTCAAAAAAATCAAAAACGACTGATTAAACTAAGTTTCAAATATTTAATTTTTGACCTTAAATATATTTTTATTGTATTTTTTTAAGGAATGAATGCGTAAAGTGTTATAATGTTGTGACAAGTGGTTCATACTTAGTAATATTTAAGAATCATTGTTAATTTAAATACTATAAATAATATGCATGTACTTGACATATGTACAAAGAGAAAATGTGTTTTATAAATACTGTACAATTAAATGTATTTTATTATTATACTTCCTCTTCATTACTTTTTTGAAAGTTCATTATTTTATTTTTTAAGTTCAGAGGAAAATATTCAACTTGTTTTAAGGCACAAAGCTTGCAAAATCTTTTGGCATAAAACAAACTGCAATCCATACAGACAGAATTTTTGCAAACACTACAGTCAGCACCAAGGACGAGAATTTCACCTTTATTGAGAGAAGTAAATGGATCTTTCATAATATAACAATCTTCTGAAAAAGTTAAATGTTTTGCGAAAGGCGGTTTGTTCCCTTTAAAGTCGTATCGTTCTTTTAAATTACAATAAGAACATATCCATAAACCACCAGGATCCTTTCTTTTATCTTCTATAATGGTTTCTTTAGAATTACAACTAGCAGATTGAAAAGTAGAAGTGTCCTTTGAACTACTTGCGATTGGTTCCATCTTAAAAAAAAGGCATTTTTTACTTTAACAAATATAAATAATTTTGGAGCAATGTTCAAATTATTAAAATAATAGATTCAGTGCAATATAACAATCAATATCTGGTTCTTTAAGTCTTATAAATTCGTTTCATTTTTTCGTAATCTTTTGCATTACTTTATAAATATGTGAAACATACTAATTAATTTAATTGACAAAAATTGTAATATATTTTTATGCGTTTCCTGCACTGGATCTATGAAACGTTATTATAAGGATTATGATAATTTAAAAATTTTTAATAAAATATAAATTAAAAATAAATATTTAATTTGTAAAAATCTGCTTATTATAAATTAATGAAAATTTAAAAAAGATAGGAGAAATGGTTTTAAAAGTAAAGGAAAGATTTATATTAAAACGTTTTTTAAAACAATTTATTCATACTAACAATTTTTGACTAAGAGAAATATAACAAATTTTTTTCAAATTTTCAATTTTTACTAGTTTTTATAGAAGCCTCCATTTTTTGAGATTCTTGAGGCCACCAATGTGGTTTAACAACTTTTAAAACTGTATCTCTAGCAGTTAATGTTTTGGATGACATAGCTTCTGCAATTCTTATTAATCCTAGTCCAAATTTTCCTTCTTGCCCTATTATTTTTCCTACTATCTTTCCACTGTCATTTCTGATTTTTTCATCATATTCAAGTGGTTCTATAAAATCATCAAATATGAGAGGCATATGTCGTTTTCTGACAACACCAGTATGATGGGTCCGGGCTGTCAGTTCTTGTCCAATGTAACATCCTTTATGGAAACTTACACCGTGTAAGTAATCACAATTTACTTCAAGAGGAAAAGACACCCCTGGTGGAAAATCTTTAATCCCTTCACCAACACCTAATTTATATCTAAAAGCTCTGTAGCTTGAAAGATCATCTTGTACTGCAATATTGGGTTTTAAATGTTTGAGTATTTCATCCGATGTAACATGTGATTTTGTTAAAACTCTTAAACCTAATTCATAAATTCTAGGATCACTGTACATAGAAATATTGTTGACTACTTTACTGGACTTTCTATCATTTGTTCCACAGGGAAAAATTTTTCCTTCTAAATTTGATTGACTTTCCAATCTGTCATGGCAATCTTGAGGAATTACATTAGTATCAAAGACTGACCAAACTTTCATGTTTTCTTCCATGCTTTCAATATCTAGTTTTCTTCTTAATTTATACATTTTTAAGTGTTTCGTTAGGTTGTTCAATACAGAGGAATCACATTCCACATAGTATGTTTTTGCCTCTTGAGTTTTATAAATAATTGTATCATACAATACTCTTCCCTTGATGTTCAAAAAAACTGAATATATACTGACTGCTCCTTCTTCAAGATGTTTAATGTCATTTGTAATTAAACCTTGCAAGAAGTCTGATACTTCTTCTCCCGCAAGGCGAAGTAAAGTTCTTTGGTTCAAGTGCACTAACTTTTTAGTAGTAGCTTGACTTGAATTGAACCTAATATTTTGATACTGCTTTAAAAATCGCAGTACTGAAGTTCTTGAAAACTTCATCATTCTACTACTTTTAAGTAAACTCTTTGTAATTAATTTATTTACAATTGATCCTAGTTGGAGGTTATAGAAACGCAATAAAATTTACACATAGCACGATTTGTTCTACTTGTATTATGACATTAATTTATAAATAAGCAAATTTTTACTTTTTGTAGAGATAAATTAAAAAGCAACGTTTATTTATCAATTCTTTTTACATGTTTTATTTTTCTAACCTTCTTGGCCTGCTTCTTTCTTTTATGTGTTACTTATAATATATCTAATGTCATATTAAATCTGTAATTTACAAATACTTTTGATTAGAAAATCTGTATAAAAATATTTTTAAAAATTAATATAACTTTTTCAGTGCTGTAATCAAATTTTATTTTGAAAATGAATTATACCGTCATAATCACATGGACAAGATTGCGATTGGTTACATTTTATCTTGTATTGTAGGTTAGTTCCATATTCACAGGTTTAGGTACTTTCGCAAAGTATGTTGCCATTTGCCAATAACTATAAAAAAACTAGCTATCACTAGAACAAATTTAAATCATCAATTTCTAAAATGTTTAGGTATTTGCAACTAAATAATCACAAATTTTTAAAACAAATTCTGTTTATAATCAAGATTTGAATAGAGCATAATTTATTATTATTTTTTAACAAAACCTTTATTATTAAAAGCATAAATAATTATAGAACATAATACAAAGTTAAAACGCCAAATAGAATTATTTAATTTTTAAGTATTCAAAAGGAATTATTTAAAAATATAAGTAAAAAAAGTTCTAAAATCAAATAAGAATTTTAAGAATTTATTAAAAGTTTTTGAAAAATGTTTCATTTGCAAATTTAGAATTATTAATTACAATGAATCAATTAAAGTTTTAAATTAATAAAATTAAAATTTAATACTATTGTTTTTCAGGAATAGTTTTTGAAGCTTTTTTTTTGTTTTAACGAAAACATAATTCACGTCGAATAAAAATTTTCATTTCATTAATATTAAATCATAAAAAATATTAAGTCAAAGAAAAAATCAATATTAAAAAATGTATATAGAAACTGCAAGACACTATACATCCCTGAATCACATTAATCTATTTTGATGCAAACATCTGTGGAATAATCGTTATTTGTTCTTTTTATTTAAAATGATCATGTAAAAATTTTGATCTGCGAGAATTTTCGAATAAAAATTACCCGTTAAATTAGGCTAATCGCAGGGCAATGACGTTTTTCTGGATAATATTTAGCCCCTTTTAGAATAATATTTACTCTAATTGAATAATTTTTACTCTAATTTCGAGTAAATTTTATTCAGAAAATCGCCTTGTTCTGCAATTAGCCTAATTTAGAGGGTAATTTTTAATCGAAAATTCTCTCAGTGTAAAAACCCTTTGAACAAAATAGCTGTTTTTCGAAAAAAATAATCTTTCACCTGTTTACACTGGCAGGTAGAAGATAGAAGTTCATCATGTGCTCGAGGCGACCACGAATAAAAGGTTCGGGAGTTCCATATTTGGCGCGCCTGGCGATTTTTCAGAGCCGCATTGGTGCGCGTGACATACTGCGTACAAAAAAGTGATATCATGACGGGAAAGTGCGCCGTCGTTCGCCGACCGTTCGTGGTTCACGCTGCAATTTTCGACGCGCCGACGCAAAACCTAGAGAATTGCGTATTAAAAATGAAAAAAACAGCCTCCATATTCATTGTGAAATTGTCACGTGTACCAAAAATTTGGAGAATAATCGAAAAATTAACGTTTTTGGACAGTCGTTTTTGAAACTTAATTTTTACATTCAAATATATACATTAAAGAGAAACAATGTGAACTTACCATGCGATTTTGTAAATAAAACTTCAAGATGGTCCTCTGAATTTATGTAAGTATGTTAATGCACTCTTTGTTTGAAGGAGCGAAGCAACATTTATATCAAAGGGAACAATCGCAATTTAAATTAAGTAGCTTATGTAGAGTCACATTATTGTTCCAGAGTAATATTAAATTATGCAAAACAAAGTATGCCTATACGTAAATACGAATAAATGAGCAGATTGAACTTTGATTATAAAATTATAGATGAATAATAAAGCCATTTTCTTTTGCACAATCCACGCAACATACATATACTGCATAAAAATTTAATCCAATCGCTTTTACCCGCCCAGATCGAATAAAAAATCCGCAAACTGTAACAATGACTATAGCGTCTTGTTAGCATCGCTCGATCTCCCCCTTTACAAAATCGGCGTCGATTTCTCCTCTCGATCGTGCGCTTAATCTTTTTTTTTTCTTTTTTGTATAAAGTATCACGGTGCGACGTCGAGCGCGGAGGCGTCACTTCTTTTCTCGGCTTTCTCATTAAAACGGCCGAAGGTATATGGACTTGCGCGTCCGCGGAGGTGGGACACGACGCGCGGAACGAGACCGACCGTCGTTTATAGGCTACTGGCCGGTGCTTCTTTTTCGAAATATCGAGAATTCTTTCGAGGAAGGAGAACGAGAGCCGCGGTTATTAATTCTGATTAAACTTGCTGATTCCGCCTCGAGGTGGAAGAACGTGTTGACGCGATCGACGCGGCCGCTTTGGAAATACCGATTTTTGATTTATAAAAGCGGGATGTCGCGATGACCTACTGAATTTTTAAGGTGTTTTTGTTTTGTTTTTTTTGCGTATTTCAGGTTTTTTAATAAAAATAAACTGATTAAATACGGGTTTTATTACTTTATTGGCACAAAATTAACGTAATATTCAAGGCTTGTATGCCACGTTTTAACTCTATAATGAATCTCTAGTTTGTACAAACCGGGGAAGGTCAGCAGGAACTAATTATAATATTTTCCATCACTGATTAGCTTCGATTAAAGTGCTACATTTTCGGTTAAAAAAGTTAATTTAATACCTACCGTCTATCCACTAGACTACAACAGTCTGCAAAGCTAAGTGTTTTTTTTCATCATCATCATCAAAAGAGTTATGACGCATACTTGCCTCTTTCGTGAATTTACGTAAGAAACAAAAAGTGCATGCACAATTAACAATGGAATACATCTTCCGTTCCGAACTCGAGAGGAATATATATCCGCGAAACTGCAATGAAAACTTTGCATAATCGTTTTCTGAAACTCCTTCGGACTTTCGAGCGCGCGCGTAACTAACATTCATAACTTCAATAGAGATAAGCTTTAATTGCGCATCTAAAATTACCAGCGCGGCCGGTCGTAAAGGCGGCTCTCTCAAAGCCCGGCCGCGCGCGCCGCGCCGCGCAAACAGCATATCGGAATCGCTCGTCGCTTCCCCCTGCAAAACAAGCCCGAAAGACGCGGAGCCGGGGGCTCTCGGTCTAAACAAGCATTAGACAAGCCGGGGGCCCGAGAAAAGAAGCTCCGCGCCGCAATAAAACGACAAAAACAACGGACTCCCTTGCAAAAAGCCAAGAGGAGAGAGAGAGAGAGAGAGAGAGCGAGGCGGACAGTGCAGGCGGAGGAAAGCAAAGAAAGGCGCGAGCTGCGCGCGCATTCCTCGCTGTGCTCGTCGGCGGAGAGGGAGGGAGAGAGAGCGAGCACTTTGCCGGCGCGTTCTATTCTCGGTAGAGTCCCGAGCCGAGCCGATCGGCACCGAGACGCAGCTCCGCCGTCTCGGTCAGTTTCAGTGCGCTCTCAGCCGTCGCTCGGTTCGCCACGCGAGTCGTTCCTAAGATACGTGCCCGCTTTCTCTCCCCTCCCCCTGTTTATCGCTCCGATTGCGGAAGGTGTGCGCGGATAAGCGCGATGATGTCGGTCTCGAGGAGGCGCTGATCCTCCGCTGGGCAGCAGCTCGTTTAGCTCGCGAGAGAAAACTCTGGTTTTACAATAAGCGAGAGAGAGAGAGAGAGAGAGAGAGAGAGAGAGAGAGAGAAAGAGAAAGAGTAATTGGCGGTTCTCCGTTCTTGTGCTCCGTTGTTGTTGTGTGCACGGGCCAAGATGAGTAGCAGGATCTACACGGACGGGCACGAGATCGACGGCAGCTGGGTGCTGCGCGTCTACGTGACCGATCTCAACGTCGAGCGCAGCCTGAGAGTCAAGGGCGAGCTCCACATCGGCGGTGTCATGCTCAGGCTCGTCGAGGATCTAGGTATGGCTCGTTTCTTCTTTATACATACCTCCCGCGGAGGCACGAGAGAGAGAGAGAGAGAGAGAGCGTGAGATCCAGCAGTAGGATACGTGCATACGCCGCCGAGTCAGCTGATTTGGCCGAACGACGATTTTTATCGCTCTCGAGCATTCTTTGGCTTGCAAAGTATATATATCCCGGAAGAAAAGCGATCGGGGACAAAAAGAAAGAGTCCGGTTTTTAATCGGGAAAAAATGCGGGATGGAGAACGGAGTTACCGCGGTAAAAACTGTTTTGGCGTCGCGCGTAAAAATCGCGCGGAAAACAATGCAGGCGCTGTCACGAAAATAACGCCTACGCAAGAGAGCCGACTCATTTGCATGCGTACTAATTCTGGCAGTGCGTAAACGGTCCATCGCTGATTCGATGGAACAGCGGCGAAGAAGCGACGACAACATGTCAGCTGTTTGCATACGAATCGCTCGGCAAAAAAAAGTCCTTTTAATTCGAATCTCAATTTTAAAAAGCCAATTCTCAAACTGAAACGTTTTACAATTGACATTTTAAAAACAAAGTCTAGAACACATTTAGAAAGTTATATTCTAAAATACAATTTAAAACTAATTAATGCTTTTTTGTATGACAGTAATTGCACAATAAAGTTTTGAAATAGAGTTACACAACAGCACCTTGAACTCTATTATATCACTCAAACTGAAATTCCCTTATACAAAAAAACAAAAATGATACCAAAAGAAAAAATGAATATTTCCCTAAAAACAGCTTTATACGGAGAAAATTCTTTCCCTTTCTCAACCCTCCCACCGAACGCGTAAACATTTCGCGCTTCCCAAGCAAAAGGCAAAGTTCTCTCGAGTGCCAGTAACTCGATTTGCAACAGATGCGCGGCATACGGTTCGAAAGCGTTCGACGTTTCGCCTTCCGAGTGCACATATATATTCTCCTTTTTATCGCTTTACGGTTTTTGATTTCGGTAAAAGCTCGGGAGAGGAAGCTGCTCGACCTTCCGGGAAAAAAAGGCAGCCCTCCGGAGAACGCGCTAAAAGCCCACACGCGTTTTCTGGGCTTATTTAGGCCTTTACGACCGCAAATTGCCGGTCGTTACCAGATTAGCAATCGGACCGGCAGTTTTTCTCCTTTTACAAAAAGCGCGCCTAATAACTGTCATTATATAGCTTTCTAATTTTACACGTTTCGCGCACTTGGGTTAGGCTGTTTAAGGATGCGCGGAATGCATAAGATGCAGTGGAACGGAATCCAGATGAATGCAATTTACATTAATACATAATTTTAAACCTTAGAACTGAGCCCCTCTCGGCTAAAACAATGCGGACCGATAAAAATAACTCGTAATCCATTAAAATGTAGCAGCTGCCAAGCCGCGCACGCAAAACTGCAATGTTACGAGAGTGAATTAAAGTCCGCGTCCTCAAAAAGGGTTGATCGAGGAAAGTGCAATCTCCGATTCCGAGAAAAAGTCTGACGTAACCCACGATAAAACCGACGAGAAAAGCAAAAGATTTCGCCGCGCGAGAATACCGATGACGGCACACTCGACAAATGGTCGATCACCTTGAATGCATTTCCCCGTCGAGGCCGAAGGTCAATATTGGCCTTCCCCGAGGGCCGAAACCCACCCGGCAGCGTATAACGATCCGGCTTTAAACGCCGCGGCGCAACAACAACAGCGGAATCAGAGCGGTGAGCGCAGCGAGAGGGGAGAGCGGGAGTCTCGACTTTTTAGGCCGATTCGACGCACGTGCACTTGAATTCCGACGCGGCGGAAGGGTGCTGATAGAGGAATCGGAAAGGATCGGAGGGAGGGAGAAGTGTTTTGTTATATACCCCGGTGGGCACAAATAAGGCGCATTGAGGCTGCCGGAAAATCGATTTTTGTGATCTTTGTGATCGCTTGGCTCCGTTAAAAGGGCTCGTTTAAAAGGGATTTATTTTTGTTCAATGCGCGTTTGACGTTCGATCTCTCTCGATTTGTACGGTGTGTTACGACAGCTATGTGCGATGGCAATTAAGTTTTACATTACGGGCTTTCAATCGTTGAAATCTGAAATTCATACGAATGCTGTTCTGCCTTCGTCACAATTATTAATATCTGAACGTTTGATTAATGCCCGATGAGAAAGGCATTATTGCCTCGTCGAGTGAAATAAATTGCGTCTAAAAAGAACCGACTTGGAAAGTCCGGCAATCAAGTCGCGAATTAAAAAGGTTTCAATTACTAAAATTACTTAAACAATAAAAATACCGTTCCATCTTTTTTCGAGGCCAGCTCGAAAGTCCGATAAAAAGCGAGGCTCCATCAACGGCCATTAACTTCGCAAACAACCAAATTAGATCGTCCGCCCAGCGAAAAAAAAAGAGGTGTACGCGCCGAAGCGAGCGTCGGACATTTACCTATCCGTGGAAAATAAAACAAAACTCGGTGAACAAAAAAAAATGAAAGAAAAAAAAATTGCAAGGCCCGCCATCGGCGAAGCCATATATATATACGCGTCGCGGCAGAAACAAGCAAAACGAGGAGAGCCAGGCGCTCTGTATCGAATTTCGAACATCCAGTGTAGGTGCCTCCCTCCCCTCTCCCCCTCTCCCCTTTTTATGGATATACGGCACTGGTGCCGTAAAGCGCTAAATTATAGCAGACGCGCGCCTGCGCGATATCGCCGCGCTGTTTCGCATTTTTATAGAGCTGTAGCCTCAGGGGAGTAAAATGATTTTTTCGCCTATTTTGCGGAAAAAATTCTTCGCTGACGAATTGTGTTTTGCCTTCAAAGGAATAGTTTTTTGACAAGTATTCGACGACGACTGTTATGAACAGTATTTAACGAAATGAATGACGAACGATTGAGCCAATTGTCTTTCTATTCTCCTGCGCGTGCAATTTTATATAGTACCTTCAATATTGGTTGGTATTGAAAACCGCCGACGACGATCCAAACAAAAGCCAGCAGAATTAGTATACGGCGAGAGCTCCGCGAGACAGAACGTCCTCCGGAGCGCGCGACGCGGCACTCCTCCCACCTCGCCGCGCAGTCGATCATGCGCGCCGCGCGACTCGGGCTCTGCGCGAGCCGCCGGACGCAAGCCGCGGAGAGCGAGCAACAAGTTGCTGCGTAGGACTGTTATTCTTCCGACTCCCTTTCGGCTGCCCGATATTCGGGCGGATTAATATGCAGATACTCGCAGCTGTTTAACCGTCGAAGGATATATATATATATAATATATACACCTCCGGAGTAAATTTTTCCTTCCTCCCCCCGTCGTCGGCGCTCGGTGGAAGAGGCTGTTTCAAACGACCGGAAAAACTGGCCGCTCTCGGTGTCCAGTTCTCCGTCGCTGAAAAAGGGACACGCGCCGCGCCCGAGAGGAATTCGCCATTAGTAAAACGAGCCGGTCGCGCGGCGGCGGCGGCGGCAGCGGCCGCGGAAAACTCGCCGATAAGCGCCGAGAGGCGGCGAGATTTGATAAGGGTCAAGGAAACGCCGCGCGCCTGGAGAGCCGTTATAAATTCGTTCGCTTCGATTGGAAAGTTTCTAAATGCGCGGGCTGTCGCTTAAATCGCTCGACTTTTTTTTTCCGCGGACGGGGTTACGTAACGGCCAAGGTTTTTGCCTCGCTCGTGTGTAAAGCGCCGGGGAGAGAGAGAGATTTCGGAGTGCGTATCGATCGATGCTTTTTCGGTAAACAGATTTGATTTTTAATTCGCTTTCGCGCACGGCTTTATCGGTGCAGAAATCGCTCGAGATGTATATTGTGCAACGGCCTGTTATACAGCCGATAAGATTAAGCTCTCTCAATCAGAAAAAGCGCTTCGGTGCGACCAGTGCAAAAACGAGACGAGTCTTGTGCAGAGCTCAGATTTATATTTATCGAGCGCGAATAACAAAATATCTGGCTAGGCGCGCGAGGCGGAAAGTCGGGTAGACTCGTCGCCCGGATAGCATCGTTTCGTCCTCTCTCGACAATGGGTGCAGGCGTGCGCCAGCGCGTATACAAAAGGAGGAACATGCGCCGGAGAGCATCGAGAGAGGGCGGAATTGTTGGCCGAGCAGCGAGGCCCGAGAGGTGAAAGCAGCCGATCTGCGTTTCGCGCGGTGTTGTGCTGCTGTCCCGGTTAATGCCATTAGCTCGAGCTTTTTGTTTACTCGCTCGTTGGAAGAGCGAGCTTTTGTCGCGGGAGTCGCGCGAGTAATAATTGATTTGGCACCGATTTTCTTCAATCGGAGTAGGGAATTATATCTGAATCTAACTGGGATATAGAACGAATTGCATTCGGACGCGGCACTGTCCCCGTATCCGTGTACTCGTTATCGTCTTACATCAGCCCGGCGCGTCCGCGCGTTGAAAACGTACATCCCACGGAGTGAGGCTTCGGGGAAGGCCGCTGCTCGTCCGCTTCTCCCTCCGCGTGCAAACGCAGGCCGCGCCAGTTCTGCCTAGGTGAGAGCCGGTCCTTATCGCGTCGATAGCGGCGCGATATAATTCCCCGCGGATAAATCCAAATTCACACCTCCGCGGCCGCGTCTGGAGAAGCGCGGAGCGGAGAAGATCCCCGGCCGGCTGCCGCGCTTCCTCTCCGCTGGGTATATATATAAATGGACTTTCGCTTTCGTTCCCCGTCTGCCTCCGCGGCTGTTTGCACAACGCGCCTCGGATGTATTTCGCAGCGAGTTCGAGGGATCGTTTTTGTGTATAAGCTCTCGCTCTCTCTCTCTCTCGGTGTTCTGGTTGATTTCTAGGCGTAGGCTTTTTGCGGGCAAAGTATGGAGATCGTCGGGTTTATCGCCGTGTTTTGAAAGCTGCCAATTTGTTTTTACATTGTTGCCCTAATGAATTCGCCGCGGGTTGCGCAATATTAATTCCCGGCGGCAGCAGAGAGACGCTGGAAAGTTAAGCTTCGATTTCGCGTTTATGCAGATTTCTGGGTAAACGCGGCCACGTTATTTTTTTTCTTTGTACTCTTTAATGGGTTTCGGAGTCCGCGCCGATCGAGGAAGCGACTCGCGGCGGTAAAGCAATTACTTCCGGTGCGGTCTTTTCTCTCGGAGCTCGATAAAGTATTATAAACCTGCACGTTTGGAATTACTTTTGAAATAAAGATACTGGACGGTGTTAAAGCGTTTAAGCGTTTTATAGATGTTATAAGCTTGCGTAATGCCTAATTTACGGCGCAGCGTGTCAATTAGGTTATAAGAATTATATTTCTCGAGAGCCGCGAACGGCGACACATTTTCGTCGTTTTCGAGTTATAAATCACGTTATGACGTAAAGGTATTTCATATCTCGGAAAGTGTAAATGAGCTTTGGCGCCAAAAAAATCTCCGGCTCTCGCAATTTTCCAGAAAATTAAACCGTCGAGTTTTAATCGACGCGTTCTTACCGAACTGGGTGGCGTAATTAATACAAATTGATAACTAATTATTTATTTAGTCGAGAAAGCTTTAAATCTTTTACTTACGCAACACGTTTTAGAGTAAAAAAAAAAAAACTTTGAAAACAAAATCCGAAATTCCAGTCGCAACGATTATATACAAACTCGCTTCGGCGCGAACTTTTGCGCAACGCCCCGATCCGCGTCGTCTCTTATACGTATATACGTTTGTCAAAAGGTTCCGCGAAAATAAAGCCGACCCGAATCCGTTTCGAAACGCGCCGCGATCCTCTCGCGGCTTTCGTCTCTCGGCGAGAAAATTTGTTTCGGCCGACGCGGAATATACACACACGCGACTCGATATGTATTAATGGCGTTTGTTCTCTCTCCGCGGAAGAATATCGCAGAGACGGCCGACAGGCGGAGGCCAGGCGGTGTGCGCTCTATATGCAGATGTGCCGCGCCGCGCGGCCGCGTAATTCCATACACTCTGAAAATAACGCGCGGAGAACGGAGGCGAGAGAGAGACTCTGGCGGAGCTCCAGAATTCTCGATTTTGTATAAAAAGCGTAGGTTTATTTTTACCGGGAGGCAGAAAGAGACGGGAAAACGAATGCCGGCAGCGCGAACGGACCGTTGCAGCACACCACGGCGTTTAGTCCCGGAGAAAGTCGAGATCGCGGGACTGCAGTGATTTTTCAACCTTTTTCTCCGCTGCTACGAAGTGTCAAAACTTTTTCAAACCGATCGAACGTTGAGTCGATGCTGTAAGGCTATTAACGTCCCGACGACTTGGGTGTAATTCGAGCGTACGATATACGTGCGATATGTTTTCTAATAAGGCGTAAGAGGCGACTTCTGGTGTTATCGGTTAGATTACAATTAGATAGTCGTTTGTTTTGCGACTGGAAATTGTAAATAATTTATTTGTACTTTCTCTTTTATAAATCGAAGGCAGGTTACGCAAGTCTATTCATTCGAATTGGTGCACTTCTTATCGCTTAAAATTATACTTTGTAAATTAATACGGCAGTTGTTGCTGTTAAAAATTTACGATTATTATTAGAATTTACTGCCATTGAAACTTAAATTTACAGTACTTTCTGCTTTGCATCTGTTGGAATAACGCGCAAATAAAAATGATGAAAAACGGAGCGAGCCGTTACTCGGGCTGAAAAATCCCCGAAAATACGACGTAAAAGAGGTGAAGTAACCTCCGTAGAGGTCGTTTAATAGCATCATTACCTCGCGCCTTGTCGCACGGGGCAGCGATCGATCAGCCGCCTAAAAATCCCGTTCCCCCGGCCGAAAACACTTTCCCCGGCCGCTCGGGGAATTCCTCTCGACTGGTCCAGAAAAAAGGAATCTCGCAGGGGGGAGAGAGGCGAGCGCGCAGGTACACGATTGTGCACCGAAAGAGAGAGAGAGCGATGCTATCGCGGGGCTTGGGGTGGTCCCTTTTGCGGGAAGTCCGGGCCCGCCGCCGGCAGGCTCTCGATCAGGTGCACTGCGCCGGGCCCCCGAACGTCTCTCGCCCGAGTGTTTGCCCTCTTGCGGGCTTACATTTGTCGGGTTTTGTCGGAGGGAATTGATCGGGAACGGAGGCGATTTAAAACGCGCGGTCTGTTTGGGTTAGGAGGGGGGATCGAGAGGTGGAGTCGGGTTCTTTCGTTTCTTCGACATTGGAATTGCACAAAAGATTTCGAGGCTGTGACAAATTTATTTGGAAAACTTGGGCTATTGTGCCGTTAAATGGTGTTTGAATAGTAATTGATAGATTTTCAAAATATCGTTACAGTGCATCTTACATTTCTATTTTATTTTTGGAATTTTTCTCGTATTAACCTCTTCGACTTGTCGTCGACGACAAGTCGAAGAGGTTAATACCGCTTTTATCGCGCCAAAAACAATGGGCTTATTTTTGGAATAAAAGCGCGTGCGCCTCGTACGTACCGTCCGTCCGTCCTGCGAGCGGCAATCAACATAAATATCCATTATGTACGGTACTTTGAAAAGGCTCGAACTCCAGATTTAAAAAGACATCGCTGACGAGGCGATCGCGCACACCGCCGTGTAAACACAAGAGAGACCGAAGAGAGGCTTTTCGTCGGTAGAGGAACGTAGAGAGAGGCGAAAAAGGCTTGACGACAATGACGAGGCGCATGTAAATATCTTTCGTGGGCGGCCGGAAATTCGAGGTGGCAGGAAGTAGCCTCCCAGGCCCGCGGCGACGTGCCTCGAAATTAAGAGCGCAGAAAAAGCGCCGGAATACCAAGCGCTGCTGCGACTGCCAGGCGATATTACCCGCTCAAGGCAGGCGAGCTCCGGCCGCAAAGAGAGTCCTTTTCGCTCTCTCTCTCTCTCTCTGCTGCTTTTATTGAAATATCTCCTCTTTGGGGAGAGAGGCTTCTTTCAATGTTATTTCGGGGGACGGCGAGGCCGCCTGGGCGGTGGAGATTTGAATGCTGCATTTAGGAGGTGAAGGACTTTGTGTGTTGTAAGGTGCGGTTAAGTATTTTTTGGGGTATTTGTGCGCTTTTCAATAGGTGCCTTAAATCGAGCCTCTTTTCAAGAGAGTTAACGCCACGTTTTACTCGGTTCATTTACGAATTTAATGTCTAAGCAAATACAATTTAAAAACCCGGATTTTTGTAAAAGTTTTTTCAGAATTGAAGTTAGAGCAGAAAGAAAACATTCGGTTATTATCGTTTTTATAGGAAACTATGCGGGTTTATATTGAAAGATAAAGAGGCATTCAAATTATTTGAGTTCGTCGAAGTGGAATACCCGGGAACCGGTATAGGATGACTACATAAATTACAATTCTTACGAGCATTACGTCACCTAACGCACGTCACGCCGAAAGAGTAAAATTTATAAAAATACTCCGCCTCGCCGAAATAATGCTCCACGTCGAAAATATCCAACTTAATAAAGCAGGCTTTTAAAAAGCAGCTCTTATATTATATAAATCCGAAAATAAAGTCGCGGCTGCCGGGAGGAGCTGAAAAGTCGAACGAAGGTAAAGACGAGCTAGCAGCTCCGCCGCGCAGAGATCGCAATACGATGTACCGTACATCAAGCAGCCCGATGACAAGACTGCATTCTTCTCGCGCCTTTTTCCGCGAAAACACACAGCGAGCCCCGGCTATCCTGTCGCCTTCGCCGCGACTCGATAATAATCTCGATCGCCTCTGTGTTCTTCCACCTTGCGTAATTCGTTCGTCCGAGCATTTTTCTGCTTTTCTTTTCTTTTATTGATGCTAATACGGGTTTCGCGGCGATTTATGCTACGAAAAATAAACTTGTTTTTAATTTAAATATTAAAATGACCATCGCGAACTTGAACTTGTCTGTATTTTAAAAATCCTTTTGATTTGTATATTATAAAATACTCTGTAATGGTCGAAAGTCAAATATGCATTATATAAATAACCGCAAAGCTTTAATTAAAATTTGCGACTTTATTCGACTTGTGATTTTTGCCAAAAATAATAGCAATTCCCTGATTAAAGTATTAAAAAACGCAATTTCCTTTCGTCCCAAACGCATAAATTAAATTCTATTAGCCACAGCTGCACCATGCATATTTACGAGAAATGGTACTCGCTCCGCATTAAACCGCGGATAAGGAGGCTCCCGACCCTCTCGAGTAAATCGGGGCCCCCGTCTTCATTAAAAACAGCTTAGCCTAGAAGCTCTCCGCGGCGATCGGCGCTCAGGCTCTCTCTCTCGTCGATCGCGACTCTCCGCGCCGCGCGACGACGGACAGCTCTGCTTTTGCCATTTGGAGGCAAGGTCGCGATTACGGTACTCGCGCGCACGGCGATTCCCGCCGAGTACCGGACCTTACGCGCGCACAGACACGCAGGCACTGTTCGGATTCCGTGCCGCGGAATCGTACCGTTATCGATGGTAGCGAAAACCTTAATATGCAGATGCCGCGGCTTTTAATAAGCGGGCCCCGCCGAGTTTAATTGGCGCCTCGGGAGCTGGGCTCGATGTATTTTAAAAGGAGCTAAGGAGCGAATTCAGGCCGAGAGCGCTTTTACTGGAACTGAAAGTATATCGTACGAAATGTTCGCCTTTTTTGCCGCAAAGTTTCTTCGCTTCTCCGAAGCTGCCTCCCGTTAAGATCGATTATAGCGCCGAGTCTAGCTCGCGCGGACGCGTTAATAAACAAATTGCGCGTAAACGCGAGACAATAACAAATATTCTCGCGTTTACGCCTCCTATTAAAATTTCATTGACACTACTGTAATATACATAGTTATCGCCTGCATCGCCTGGCAGTCCAAGCGACGCGTAATAAAAATTAGTCGACTGCACGGGGGGGAGGGCGGAGAGCTGCGCATCATCATCCCCGCAATTCCGTCCGAGCCATATGCGCTCGTCGCCCGGGCCAGAGAGCGATATCAGCTCGCTTGAATTAGGCGGCCAGCGAAGAGTAAAGCCATAAATCAGGGATCCGACGCCTCTGACTCATATATATAATACTTTTACCCTTTTTTCGGCGGGCGAAAATCGTCGCGTCGCTTCCAGTCGACTTGTCGCGCGGCTCGTTGTATTCGGCGTTCCCCCATTGGACACGCGCGTCTAACGCACTCAACGGGATATTTCTTTCGGCATCGGCCGCGAGTGAATCCGAGTGAGTCAGCGCGGGGCGATAATTGCATGACACATTGCTCGTTTTCTGTGTGCCTTTTTTCACGCGGCCGCTCCTCTCTCTCTCTATTAAGCGGCCGCGTTCAATTGGTAATTAGCCGATGCGCCCGAGCCCGATTATTGTATCGGCCCGGCGGAGAATGAGCTTTTCTCTCTCGAGCGGCGCGCTCGATTGATACTTTGTACGCGGGCGCGAGATGGTGTTCGAGCGATGTTCGACTTATCGCTCTCGTGTCGGTGAGAGCGTGGACGGGAATTAAATGAGCTTTGTGCACGGCTGTTTTTTTTTGTTTTCGTTGCACTGGTTTCGTTTACGTTGTTTAGATAATGGAGTAACTTGTTTTTTCTTTTTTATCTCTTATTCGTTTAGCGTGTATTTAGATTTCTGAATGGAATCTTTGTACTAGATTTAATTTATTTGTATGTTAAGACTCCAAGAATTCGAAAAAATACTTTAATTACGCGATTAACAGATTCAGAAACAAGTTGATAATTCAATGCAGGAAATGAATTCTACGCGTTGGATAACTATAATTACGCAACGACTCGACGACACGATGTACGCGAGCAATTACGCCGATGATATCAATAAAATGAAAATGTCCAAAGACACTCGCTATAAAGTAATTCTAACGAATGCAAATGACTGCAATAAAAAAAAAAAAAAAACTCTCCAACACAACGCACGCTAAAAGCACAGAAGAGACTCGCGAGCGCGTCTTCTCGCGCATCGCCGCGTAACTGCGCACCGACAATCATCCAATAGCCCGAGAGTAAAGTAAGTAAGTAAGTCAGTCGCCGCTCGGGCATTAGCCGGTCGCTTCATGCATAAATGCATGCGCACTTCCCTCCCTCGGCTTTCGCCGGTCGCTGTCGCGCTTTTTTTTTTTCTAAGACGGCTCTCCGACGAGCGCGCGTCGGTCCTTCGCCGAAAAGTTGCTCTCGTCGCCGGGTTGGCGCCGCTCCAACAGGAGCAGCTCGGCCCTCCTGCGCAAAAAATCTCCGCGCCGAGCGAAGAATGCGCGCCGGCCTGACTCATCTCTCTCTTTCTCTCTCGGTCCGCTGTTGATTCACGCGAGAGTGTGTGGGTGCGACTCGGTATGCAGCCCGCGTCGAGGATGCCTGCGAGGCAGTATTGTTGATGTTGATGTTATTGCTCCGAAAGAGCCGAGGAAGTTTATTGAGTTTGAGGAAGAGGAGCGCTCTGCTCTTCATTGTCGTGTTTATGCTTCGCGCCGATGCGCTTCGCGGCTTTTTGCGCAGTCGTTAAAAGTACTAATTTATGAAGGAGTCGATTTAAAAAAAATATTGATCTTAAAGTATCGTTTGTGAGATTAAGAAAATGAAAGGTTGCTCGGAAGTTGTGATTCATTTTTATGTATATACAAAGAAAACTCTTGCAGAAATTTTTTAAAATAAATGTGAATAGCTCGTTAAATTATTTTAAAAACCATTCAAAAATTAAAGAACACTTATACTTTACATTGCAGTTATGTTTGAATTTATTATTAAAGTTGTACTTTATTTCAGGTAAGCAATTACTTCCTACTGCTCGGGGAATCGTGTGGATATCCTTAATCCGGATAAGCGCTTTGTAAGTACGTCCAATCATTAAACTAAACACGTAACAATGCACTCGTCAATACCTGCGAATAATTAAAAGAGCAACGTTACGTTAATGCAATAATAAAAACAAGGCATAAAAAGCAGCTGAAAAAAAAAAAAATTGATTCAAAGAAGTAGTCACAGAACTACTTTAAAAGTTAAGCACATGATTCACGATGGCGAGCGATCCGGTAATTCGAAGTAGAAATTATAATGCCCAAAGGTTGAATCAGTGAGAGTTACATAAATTGGCGTGGGGAAAACGGCGATAAGATTGAAGCGATAATTTCGAAATTATGCCATCGGAGATAAGTGTTTCTTTGATGCTTCGGCCAATCTGTGAGTTAGAAATTTGTACTTTCTATCTTACGGACTTCCAATGCATTTCAAATGGACACTTAATCAAAACGAGATAATTTTTAACAATGTCAATTTGCTTCAATAAGAAATCAAATGTTCATTGCCATTCTGTTGCGAGATTATCGATCGAACAGAAAAAGAATAATGACATCTGTCCGTGACAACAATCGCTGCAATTTTTTTTTTTATTGCTCCGAGTAATTAAGTCGTTTGTAAAGACGTTTTCATATCTTGTACAATGTCAGAATCTTTTTGCATTCTATTAATTTCAGAATAGCATGTTTCCCTCTATAAACAAGCGGTTCTTACATTGATAACACGCGAAACACAATACTTTTATCTAAACGCTGGACGGCCGCAAAGTGCAAAAGAAAGAAAGTTCAACGCTGTAAGCGCAGAGTTAAATGATTGCAGCGCCGGAAGTAGCCTTATATATATATAGAAAGGAAGCTTTTATCGACTCAGTAGCTTTACGTGGCATCGGCGAGGCTAATTTCCAGTTTCCTTCGATCAGCAAAGACGCCTATATACTGTATAAAATAGCGCAAGAACCATCTTTAGCCTAAGCGCAGCTGCAGACTTGGCCGATATCTCCGCTTATAATTACTCGCGTCCCTCCCGCGGAATTTATCAACTCGGCTCCGTTTGCGCCTTGTACCTATATGCCCTTTGTTCGCGGCTCGTTCCTTTCATCCTCGGCGGCTTGAAAAAACGTACACGTGTAGCTTCGGCTAATTAAGCGACCTCGCCGCGGTTCCCACGCGATCGTCGACACTTGCCGCGGGAGAAAAGAGGATATCGGAAAAGTTTCAAATCGCGAAACGGGACGGTTTTTTTTTAATCCACCGCTGCACCGCGCGACAGAGACGCGCTTGTTGTAAGCTTTGTGCGGGAAATCGCAGGGAAGGATTTTTTCCGTCGTATAAGCAAGATGAGTAATTTTAATTTTACAGCAATTAAGTTGGAAGCAGTCATTTATTAGATGAGCAGTTATGGAAAAGGTTTAATATTTGCGTGTTGGCGAACAAGTTGCACTACTGTTTGTATGAACTAAGGCATTATTAACTGCAAGAACTACTATTTATATAAAATAAAAACACTTTTTCATCTAATACATATGTATTAAGAAAAAAACGTTCACACTAAATATATTAAATAAGATAATCTTTAATTCCCGGTAAAATATTCAATATTAACATTAAACGTTACCAAGATCTGCTTTGTTAGCTAAAAGCCAACATTAATGAATTGAAAAGCTTTAGAGCTCCTTAGAGGCGCTTCATTATCGCGAGAGCAAAGAGCGAGAGAAAGTGACTGGCATACAAGGAGGCGAGAGAAAAAGAGAGCGTTTAACACCGAAGCACTAACTTTTCGGATGACTCGTCATCACCTCTCTCTCACTAAAAGTCGGCCGTCCGATCGGCGAATTTACGGCTCGTCAACGTAATTTCGGAGGACGCAGCTGCTCTCTCTCGAGGAAGGAAAAAGTCGAAGGCGGCGTGTATTACGTTATATTCGCGCGGGGCCTTGAACGGCAGCGCGTTCATTATGCGGTTAAACTTGCTCAAGGGCGGACCTTATTAAGCTCCGAGAGCGGCCCCATGTGCTTTGTGTTGTCGTGCGTATTTTCCTTTTACAAATCGCCGAGATCGAGATAAGCTCGTTAAACGGCGCTGGAAATTATCAAGATTCGGGCGTTATGACTGTTGCGCGCTTTTTCCTGTATTATTTTTCGGTCGATTTGCGAGCGATATCGTAAATATCTTCAATTGTCAATATAAAAACTTTGCAACATCGAAACGTCGCTCGCAGCTTCGCGCGACGACGCGTCGACCTTATTTAACGCCGCGTGAAAATAACGTATTTTAATCGAGCGCACACTAAAAATATACCTTCACCGCGCATAATTATCTAATCGTCCGGAAATATAAAAGGCGGCGCTCGAATTTGCATAGCTTTACACGCTCGTTACCCGATAAAGATCGAGTTTAAATCAGGCGCGCGGGCCATTAGCGCGCGGAGACGGGGCCCCTATATATAAATACACCTCGGCAAAAACGCGCGCGGCTCTCGCTTAACGAACCAGTCGGAAAATTGCGAAACGGCGGCGGCGGCGTTTCCGAAAAGGAGCCGCTCTCCCGGCCCTTGTATATACACGATGTGCACCGGTCTAACGAAGTCAAGCTCGATTAACCGGCGCAGCCAGACGGTAATTACTTCCGAAAGCAGAGGTCATGGCACTCGGGCGAGAAGGGGGCAGAGGGAGACACTCGGCCGCCGCCTCTCCTGTCAATCAAAGTCACCCGAGTCCGTGACTGATTGAGCCCTTCCGCACTGCTGGCGACTGCGCCTTGTATATCTTTAGCCCCGCCGAGCTGCTCTGATTTTCCGAGTGACTCTCGAGCTAACTTTGCCATTTTTTTCAGTATTTTTCGCTGTTTTTGCTAAGATTCGGTTTTCGGGAGAGTCGTATTTTTCTGCCGGCGCGAATTGCGGTCAGAAATTTCGGTGCCAATTAAAACGGTCGGGGAGCAGGCTCGAAAATAAGCGCGGCGTCACGTTCATTTGAAATCATAAACGCGAAAGAGAGAGAGCTTAATCCGTGCCCGGGCGTTCTCGAAAGCACCGAGTCACACACCGCGGCGACTATACGAGTCGGTTCCGCACGTATTATTTTGACGTTCCGGACATTCGATCGGCCGAGAAAAAAATAGGCCCACGCCGCGGTGATAAACCACGTACGGGAGCCGAGAAACGCTTCGAAAGAAAAATTCAGAGAGAAATAGACCGCGAACGTGTTTTTTTCTTTTTCGCTTCGGCGCTCGATTGTGTTTTTTAAATCCTGGATATATATTTTTACCGCTGCAGCGCTTTGCTTTATACAATCGAGATTCGCCCCTTTTATAAATAGTTCGCTTAGTCACGCGGACTCGGAGCTTCCAACGGCCGCTAATCTCTTGACCAAACCGACCGAGTCGCAAGGCGGAGAGTATGTATTTCAGGACCGCGAGCGCTGATAACACTTATTAGAACTCGAGGGAACAAGAGTCGCGAGAGCCGATTACGAAATAATATAACTCGCGCGATACATGTATCGCTCCTAATGAGCATTCAAGCCTCGTCGGGCTAATTGCCGCTGTGTACGAGCCCGCGGAAAGTAGGCCGGCTGCGGCTTTGAGGAATTCGCTTGTTATGTCTGCACCGGGGAACAAAGCCGGGCAGGTGCAACGCTGCTCGAGGTGGCGGCGTCGCGGCCGATTAGTCGCGAACGACGACGTACGCGACCCGACGGGTACGTAATATATCGACGATTGTCGCGACGCGATTCGACGTTCGTATTACGGAGAGTAAATCGCGGGGATTCCAGGTCCGGACGGAGGGAGAGGCGATCGATCGCCGCAGCTTGCGAGTGCAGTCGAGCGTCGTCGGTATTGTCGAAATATTTAATCCCGACTGAATCTACATCTGTGCATGGATCAGCGAATAAAGATGTAAAGGAGAGCTAATATAATTCCCCCGTAACCGTAATCCGCGCATCCTCGTGCCCCGGGTCGAAGACAATAACGGTTCCGCGGGAAAAGCTTCGCGTCACGACTTTCGGTTCGAGAGACTGCAGGCGGGGGGAGGGCATAATTCACGCCGCCGGTCAAGGCTCGCCGCCACGTGGGACATCACGGCTGTGTCACGAAGAGAAGCGGCGCGCGTGCGGTTTTAGGCTCTCTCTCTCTCTCTCTCTGCAGCGATGTGCCCTCCTTCAAGGCCGAGCGCCGCCGGGGTGCAACGACCTGCAGCGAGAGAGAGAGAGAGAGAGCGAGGCTCGGTGTCGTCACGCCCAGACAGATAAAGGAGAAGTCAGCCGCGGCTAGCGAGCTTAGGATGCCGCCGCCAAGGGGTTATTTATGCGCTCGCTTATCGGTCGAGAGTTTTGGCGGGGCCCGCGAGGGGAGGCACCGGATATAAGCGAGCGTCTTCGGTGTCGCGAGGACCGCCGCGCTGTCGGAGGAGGCTCTCTCGACGCGTGCAAAGTTGATTAGACTCTGCGGGCGAGTTCCGTTTTGAAAATATAGCGATTTTGCGGGAAAGAGGTTTTCTTTTAATACAATCTTGTGGCAGCTAGCCTTTTTCTCGTTCGACCGGATGTTTATTACCGTCGAGCAATGCATTTATCTCGAGAAGATAAGCTTCCTCGGGAATGTATTTACCCTTCCTTATCACCGAGGCACTAAAACACGAGCAATTACAACCTGCGAATATTGAGCCGCGCGCAGCTCGGTCGACGAGTCCCTCTGCACTCGAGCGGCGAATATTGCATTCGGGAAGGGGGGAGGGCGAGAAGAACAACGAACTTTGAACGAAATGGGATTCGGCGGCGGGCAGTCGATAATAAAAAAGGCCAGCGGCGCGTAAAAGGCTCGCAATATAATCGAATCGCCGCGGTTAGTCACCGCCGCGCGGCGTAGTATACTATATATAGTATAGGCCCACGCGAATATATACAAGCCCCGAGGACGAGAGGAGAAGCAGCAGCTCACGATCCTCTCCTTTATGCATCTCGGCTCATTTCTGCTCTCTCTCTCTCTGTGTCTCTTGCTGCTGCTGCTGCCGTTGGGCCGAGAGTTTTAATGCCTTTTTGCGCGATTTACGCGCGGGCATTAATTCCGTACTCGGCCGCCGAGGAATTAGCCATCGGTTTATGGAGTCCGCAGATTACGACTCCGGCTTGCGGTTTCGCATTTTTATTTTCCCGGACCGAATTGCGCAAGCGTTTACCGCGGGGTTTTAATATTGCTTTATCTTCCCCCCGGCGCCCTTCGGACTGCTTTATAAGCTCGCGAACAAATTTCGTTGAAAATATGTCAAACGTATATAAAACAGCGAAACAATCTAATCCTCGAAACGGCGGGAGGCTTAATATATTTTTTTTTTTTTTTAATAAATCGCGCGTTACCGCGCTAACGTTTCCGCTTTCCCGCTTTAGCGCCTCGATCTCGCAATCGCGATCCTGCTGCGGCTCGGCGCGCGGAGGCGAACATTGTTGTCTCTCTCGCGGCCCACGCGCGACCGCGGGGATATACCTTCGCGAAGAGCCGAACGCTCTCCCAAACATAGTCGCGCGCCGATTTGCCTCCGCGCGCGCATCGGCTCTCTTTTTCCCACAGGGCTCTCTCGGAAACGGAAAACGGCCCCGCGCGATCGAGATTTACGATATACGCCGCGAACTGCAATCGGCGAAATCATATTTCGCCCGCCGAGGCCTCCTAATTTACAGGCACGCAAATGAACAACGGCGACAAACGGCGAACTCGCAGCCGAGCATTCGAGACGTTCGAGCTTCGATACG
Organism: Ormyrus rosae; assembly: GCA_035047165.1. NCBI lineage: Eukaryota > Metazoa > Arthropoda > Insecta > Hymenoptera > Ormyridae > Ormyrus > Ormyrus rosae. The sequence goes on from JAWWML010005035.1 coordinate 36,386, forward strand.
CGACGAGGAGCAGATTGTCTCGAAAAACGGAGCAGTCGCTTTACAAGCTGTAAATTATTGGGGGGGAGACAGAGACGGATGACTCGGGCTGCTACTTACACTCGAGTGCAATATACACCGAGGGCGAAGATATATGCGCTGCAGATATGGAATGAATGTAGGGAGATGGCTGGATAAACAGAGGGAGGCAGACAGATAAGTAGATAAACAGATGCGGATAAGCGTCGGTCTAAGTAAGGCTGCTGATTGATATTTTTCGGAAGGTATCGGGTTTCGCCGTTCAAAGGGTTCCAATTTTGCTGAGTTCTCCTATATACGAAAGTCCGCGGAGATAAGAAGCATTATCCTTAGCTCTCTTCCCGAGTTTCTCTCGGGAATTGGATATTGGAGGAGATTAAAAAAATTTGTAACAAAAAGGAATTGTAAAAAACAGATTTTTAAAATGTTGAATGGCAAAGGAAAATGAATGCGGAAGGGCAATTTCTCGATAGAACGCTACTCGAAACAAACGAGCCCACGTGTGATGGGTCATCGGCGGAAATAGAAAGGTCCGATGTAAGAAACTGGGCCGAGGGACAATATGCGAACGAGCCTTGCAGCGGGAGAGAAGGAGAAACGAGCTGCAACGGGGCGAAAAAAGAAATAAGACGCAAAATAAAGAGCAGAGAGGAGAGGAGATTAAGAGGGCCTCTCCTCTCCTTCTGGGCTTCGTGACGCGACTTCTTGTACATACCAGCACAAGTGTTTTCGGCGACGAGTAACGACTTGGCGCCAGCGAAACACGACTTTTTAAAAGCACGCCCGAGTCAGCTGAAATGTTTTAATAATCCCGCGGCGGCGACTCGTGCTCAAGTCCGATTCTTTATATGGAGGTCCAGTGCACTTTGGCCCTGCGTGCTCGAGTTCCCGCGAGGAATGACCTCTCCGCTTATATAATTATTGCGAACTATATTCGTTCGGCAAAAGGCGCCTCGATCGATAAATAAAAGGCACGAAGCGGGAGCACGAGAGCCCGATTATCCGATCGTCGTCCAGCAATTTTCTCTCCCCGGTGAAACGGCAGCTGTCGGCAAACTCGGTTATCTAATGTCATTGCCGTTAAGCTCGTTATCTAACGCTCGGCGCAAAAAGCGCGCGCGCTGCGAGGGGGGAGACTGCACGGACTGCGGACCGCGCGAACCAACGAGACAACTGGATAACAGATGGGAGACTCTGTTTCGCCGCGGCAAGTGCGCCGGGATTTTCTGCACCCGCTCTGACATTTTTGCGCCGCCGCCGTCGACGCCGCCGCTCCTTGTCGACGCCACCTCCGATGTGGCACAATCAATTTCAATTCAGCGCTGTTCGTTTCGACTGCGAGACTGCGGCGAATTAATGGATTTATGGCCGAGGCACTTTTTTTTTTATTTTTTTTAATTGACGGCCTGCAGCTTCGCGGGGCGTTGCCGCAGAGGGAATATTGTTGGGTGTGCTAATCGGCTGGATGGGAGAGGGTTAGTTTTACACAAGTTTTCCTGGACTGTATACAAGAGTTTCGTGTTTTCAGAGACGCGATTGTCACCGCACGAACGCTTTCAATTATTCGGAACGAATCGTTCTCGTAATCCATTTCAATTTCAAGCGAGAGAATTAATATTCATTCCTGCCGACGCAAAGCTGCCAATTCGTATAATCCTTGGAGTCGCGATGAAAAGAGAAAGAAGAGAAAGGAGGCTTTTATAAAAAGGGCTTTTTACGAGACGTCAACTTTAATAGCCGCTTGAAAAAGAAATATTATTTTAACTGGTTCTATTGTCGGGAGCTACTGCGGCCTGAATAAAAAATGAGCATCTCTCATGCCGGAGGATTTGAATACAATGTACCCGACTTGAGCAAGAAGGACATCTTTTAAATTGGCAACAAAAAAAATGAGAGAAGTGCTCTAAAGACGCTTATTTCGATAAGCTCTTGTATTTTAATAAACGAGAAATTATTCTTAATATTTTTTTTTATATATAGCAACTTTGTGCAAACGGCAGTCAATCTAAAATCATTCAAGTATCATCATTGCTAAAGTTTTTATCGATAATTGGCAGACAGAAGTTTTCATATACACTTTGAGAGTTCGAAACAACAGTCATTTCGACGGCAAAAACTTTTAATTTTCTTCCTTGGCAAAGCTTTAGAAGCAATCGAATATTTGCAGTGTCCTGCAAAAAGCAGCGCCGCGCATCGAAACTTTTTTTCTCCTTCACAATTTCGTTGTACCCGCGGCCGTTGTACTTCTTGCTCTTTCCCTTTCTCGACGGTCTATGTGTTTTCAGTTACCTCTTTCGCCTCTTTGTCTCGTTCATCCTTTTTCTCTTTCTGTACACTTCTTCATTCTTCTTTATCCCTTGCTTTTTTCCCGTCTCGCTTCCCGTCCGTTCTTCTCTAGCTTTGTTCTGCCCTCCGTCGTTCACTCGTCTCGCGTCAGTCGGCGCGCGTTGCTCATACAAAATTTCTAAAACAAAAACAAAAAAGAACTGCGCAAACCGGCTTATTTCTCGGCATCGAACGTCGATAGCGAGCAACGACGCTCGATCCTTCAGACGCGCATTAATGTTGGGCAAGCCGCGGAGGTCGACCGGACACCGCCGTCTTCTCGAACTCGACTTCTCTTGCGCGCGTATTCGCCTACGGTGTAAATATATACGCCCTCGCGTCCCTCCGCGCGGCGCATTTTTCTCGCCGCGCCAAAAAGCGCACGAGCTGCGAGAGAGCTGGCCCACGCCGGGAATGTAAATACGAGCGCGCGAGAGCGAGGCCACCTTTTTCCCCTCTTTTCCCGCTCTCTCACGCTTGTACGTACATACGTAAAGCGCTCATATGTGCAGCGGCCTGCTCGTATATTCTCCGTCTCGGAGGTGGATCGATTTCGTTTTATACGAGGTCGATACGCTGCAGGTGTGATTTTATCGGCATTTTTCTCGTTTTTCTCGACGGCGGTTAGAGGAAGATGGCTTCTTTTTTTGAAACGATACGAAGATAAAGCTAAATTTATGGTTGATAAACGGCGTGGAATTTAAAAAGATGATGCACATTTCGGCAAAGTGGTTTAAATGAGAAGTGGTTTACAGAGAGAGAGTTCTCGAGTTTTTAAATAACGAATATCGTAGAATCTGATAATAAATCGCTTAGTCTCGCAGAAAGATTACGACGCGCATACACGTACAGTATGCAAAAGGAAGCGTCAGCAGTTGTCGAGAAGCGATTTCATTCAATTGACGCATCCCAGCAGCTGCCAAAATGCTGTGCAAAGGAATTGAAAAGAGGCCACTTGAAGCATATCTTCGCGAACGAACGAGTCAAAAAGAAAAAAAAAAGCTAGAATTTACGATAAACATTATATTATTGTTTGCGAGCAATCTTACTGCACTTCTTACGTAAGTACGCTATGGTACGGAAATTTATGTGAATCGGAGTTGTAAACAAGCTAAACGTGAAAAAGTAAGGAATCGAAAACAAGCAACAACCATTACCGGCCAAGCTGCATTCTCATCTCGAATGCAGCAAGTAACAAAAAAGTCCCACCTCCCGTTTTCAATATTACCGATACATCGACATTGATGTCATGCATTTCCTCTCCGCTCTCTCTCCCCCGTATAATTAGGCCGTTAGGCGCGCACGCGCGTGCGTGTAATTGCGCACGCGAAACGTGAATAAAGGACGAGAGAGAGAGAGAGAGAGAGGGAGATTTTAGCGCTCGGTGTAATTGACCTCCCAAGGCGGCTGCATGCGCGCGAAATTAAAAAGCGCTCGCGGCGCGCTGATTAATTATTCGGGCAATTAGCTGATTGAGACGATTATCGTACGTAATGATGGCGTCCTTTTGGATTTCTTCATTTTCGTCGCCGCGATCCTTTCGGCAGGCGCGCGCGTCTAATTTATCGTTCAATTTACGAGGATGCATTTGCGAGATGGCTTCCGACGGCTCTGGGAGAATGTGCCGCAAATGAAATTGCTCTTTAGCATAATAAGCCGCGCGCTCGAAATGAGGAAAAGCGCAATGGATCCATTAGACGCCGCTTCTCGCGCGTCTTTACTCGCCGAGTTTTTTTCATTTGAAATTCAATTAAAACCAGCTGGAGGAGAGTATTAATGAAAGTTAGCTATAGAGACCGAAATTGATATAACTTTTCCGCCTTAATTGCGTAGAGTATTGAAAGATAGTACAAAAGTAGAGCAATTTCTGATAAGAATGGTGTAAGCTAATAAAATATTCCGAGTCAACTATATATATATTTTTTTTTTATCAAGCTATATTTAACCGGAATTATGTTTATCTCCTCCTGCCGCGATTAAGCGAGTAGTTTCTGGTATTTTCAATGTCACTCAGGGTTACGTGCGCGCGACGTGAAAGGGGGGCCTTGTAATCCTCCTTTACGACGCTCGTAAAGAATCAGCTTCTTCGCATATTTTCGTATCTTTCTACAAAAAAAAAAAAAAAAAAAAAAAAATCAGCGCCGAGGTGAAGGATAATTCGCTTCCAGCCGACGAGTCCGGCAGCTGCCCACGCGAATTCGACGAGAAATCAATAGCAGGGAGAGAGCACAAAGGGCAAAAGGATAGATAGAGGAGAGTCCGGAAATTCGTGGCAGTCGCTGTCTGTCATTGTTCGGGCGGCCGCCGCCGCCGCCGGTTTTATATATACGCCGCCGTCCGGTTTTCGTAATTGGAGCGCGAAGATTGCGATAGGCCCCCGAGTACTTACACGACGGCGTTTCTCACGTGCACGTATATGGGGGTCGAGAGACGGACGCGGAGCGCCTCGCGACGATGACGAAACGACTCGCGAGCTGCACGTATAAGGCCGCTTATTAGCCCGCCGTAACGTGTCTTTCTTTTCTTTTCTTCTTTTATAGTATAGCAGGGGGGGGGGGGAGGCTTTCTCTTTCGGCCAAGAGCGTTTCGCCAATATCGACGACGGCTTAATTAGGCTATTTCTCCGGGCATCGGTGCTTTCCTTCCTGGGATCGTTTACGTTTAAAGTTCTAGAGATGTTTGCGGTAGGTTTTTGATTTTGCAACGTTTCTACGGTCGTTAAGCAAGTGCTGACAATCGGAAAATAATCAAAGGGCGGTTAATTGTATCGAAAGATCGTTGAACTGTTGGACGTCTATTGTTTTGCCTTCGTCATTATCGACAGGATCATTAGTCGAGATTCAGAGAACAATGGTTAACTCCGGTATTACGTATATAGGCTATGTATCAATGAGAAAGTAACGAATTATTAATTCGAGGATAATAAATATTTTTTTTATTATTTTTTTATTTTGACGTTTGCGACGAGCTGTCCGCGGTTCGTCGACAATTCGATGTTTACGCGATCGGAATGTCAAGGCCGCCGCGGCTAAGCGA
>JAWWML010005065.1:0-41706 GCA_035047165.1 Ormyrus rosae
TTAATGTGCGTAACTGTAAAATTTTACGTTACGTTCAATAAATTGTCTTGATTGATTAATAATTTTTAAGGAAAACAAGCATTAAGTTCCATACAAAATCGCCACGTCCCACGATTGTAGCGAATTTTACGGTAATTTATATCGAAAAATTCTCTCAGTGTGTATATTTTTAAACATATCAATCAGTTATATATGTTCTAAATTAATAAAAAGAACTCATCGATTAAAACGCGCTTTAATATTTTGAAAATATTCTGTCATTACAATTAATTTAGCTCGTTATTTAATTAAAACGATTATTATAATATTAATTTATTCCTCATTAACTGCGCACTCAACGTGCAAATAAATTATCCATCTTTTTTGAGTGTTACGCGTAACTGATATCAAGTAGCACTGTAAATAATTACTGAAAATTTATTATCATTTTATATAAACTTGACAATTTTCAGATTTTGCGTAGCCCCTTAAGTATGAAAAAAACTAATTATAACAAAGAATATTTTAAAACTTTAATTCTTTTCCAGTAATGTTCAACAAAATGAAACTTTTAATTCAATGCAAGAATATTTGAATTATATACTCTAATTTCCCTTTTGTGAATTCAAGTGAAATATTGACAAGAAAGAATAAACTTTATTACTTATTTCGGAAGAGAAAGTCTCACAATTCATTTTAACAAGCTTTGCTTTCATTTAATGTAATACATTTCATTAGTATGCAAGCAACGGTAAAATTTTCTTTTCATTCCTTTTTGAAGAAAACAAGTTTTAAATGAGAAAAAGGAAATGCAAATATCCTAGAGGAGTTGACCGCCCTCGCAATGTCTTTTTTTTTTACCCTCTCGCATTAAAAGAAATTGAAATGGTTTACGCATCAAGTGCATCGTATACGTATCACTATTAAAATTCGAAAAGCAATGCAACAAGCATTCCTGGAATTGTTTAATAATTTCCATCGTAATTGTTGCAAAATAAATAGCAACACGCGAGATAACAGTGAGATCGCACCATAATTTGCGAATTAATTAATTCTTCAATTTCCAACTTTCATCGCGTGCTTCAGAAATATTTCAGAACATTCAAATGAATTTCTCGCTATGCAAATGATCGTATTTCAATAACGCGATAGGAATTTCCACCCGGAACGCAACTGTCGGCCGTTAAACAAAACAGAACAACAAGCAAAATTCATTAGAATAAAATACCTCCCCCCCAAAAAAAAGAAACATTCACAATCACGAGCGCAATCGGTACATCAAAATCTTCGCTTCGAGAAAGGAAATTTACCTGCAATCGCCAGCGGCCGTCGCTCCGGTGCGACCTCGTGTGCTTTCCTTCCTCCGTCCCGCGGCCCCGGATCACTTAAGGCCAGCCGCAAAAAGTCTCCATGTTTCCTCCTCCTCCTGCCTCCGCCACAACCGTAATCGCCCGCGAACCTGCGGCACTGGGACGCACAAGCTGCGGCTTCCCTTCGATTTTCCTCGAATTACGGGCACTCTCTGTTCTCTCCCGCCGTCCTTATACTCGCAGCTATTTCATTATTGAAATTAATAATGCCGGCGATCGCAACTTCCCCCGGAACAGTTTCAGCGCAGTTTTGCGCGAGGCAAGTTTTCGAAGCAAATTGTTCCAGCTCCGACTGCACACTTTTGCGGAACCTCCGAGAAACCTCGTCCGAGCCACGTGTTTTTATTTTTTATCCCACCAAGTTTTGCCCGAAGCACAATCCCCCAAGTCACTTACGACCGATCCACTAAAAAAAAATCCATCGGAAAATCTCCGCCGATCTCCCAAGGACCAGAGTGCTCCAAGCGCGCGCAACGCGCGATCGAAACCGGCGCCGTTCCCTGCTCGTTCACAGCTCGGTGTGTCTGCGGACGAGAGAGCGGCGCGGAGGCTCGTCGAGAGACTACGCGCTCATCGCAAGGGGCGCGGCGTAACTGAAACTCCGTTCCGCCGCGAGAGCCAACCCTCGCTCGCGCTCGCGCAGTTGCCATTCGCGCGCGCGCTCTCTCTCTCTCTCTGCTCTCTCTCTCTCTCTCGGCCGCGCGACGCAGCGGGAGAGTGGGAAAAGGGTATCAATGAAAAGGCGCGCGCTCTCTCTCCCCCCCTTTTTTTTCGCTCTGCCTCCCCGCGATACAGAGGGAGAGAAAGAGCCGGAGGCTGTTGTACGGCCGAGAGAGCGCCGATCGATGGGATCCATGTGCGTGAAGGCCGGTTAATAAACCCTTTGCCGCTACCAGTTGGCGACGGCCGCTTTTTCACCCCCACCCGCGAGACGACTCGATTGAAAAGTCGAGATTTCGTATGCGGGCTGGCTGCCGCCGGAGAGCGGAGAACGACAATGGTCTCGATTTTGCGAAATTTTGGAAGAATACCCAGCTGAAATTGTGAGAAATCCGGGGTTTTACGCGGAGTTTACAGGGGGGTTCGAAATGCTATTTGAAATGTTATTTGTACGAAGCCAAAAATAATAGAGTGAATAATTGAGAATAAACCAGCAAATCAAGGCAATATTTTCTGGGAAATCAATTTTTCGGAACTAAAATTAGCCTCTGTGAAATAAAACATTGTGAACGCGTAAACAATTGAAGCAATTTACCCTACTCCAAATAAGCCAGCTCCACAAGCAAGGAGAAACGAAACGGCTTACTTTTCAGTAGTAGAGCCCCGAAAACAGTCAGACAAGGCGCACAAAACCACAATTAAAAGCCTCCATCGCGGCGAATTACCAGAAAGCTCCGACGGCGGCAAAGAAGGGAACGAGCCACTTAGGGGTACGATAACGCAGCGGCTAATCCAGAGAGCCGGGCGACTCGCGCATCTTGGAGAACCCCCGACCTTTAGCAGCTGCGCTCCGTCTCGGTCTTTGTTGCGCCCTCGCTCTCATTGGGCGCTGGCTCGCACATTTCGCGAAACGACTACAGCCTCCCGCGGCGGAGCGAATTTCGCGCTCATGCGTGTGTATATATGAAGGAGCCGAGCGACGCTCATAAATATTTTACGCCCGGCGCAAGCGTGACCGGCTGCTTCCCGAACTAGATAGAGACGGATGCCGACGAGAAATATCTTGGGCTCCCGTGCCGGCCGCGACTTTATGCGCTTATCTGCATGGGCCGCGCGTGCCTGCCTTTCTTTTGTGCCCCCGCGCCCCGACGGAATGGCTGTCGTTGCCCTCGGTGCAGTCGTGAAATCGCTGGTTTAGGGGCTGCTTTTACAGGACGAGACCTGGCGAATATAATTAGAGAGGGAATTGGACGAGGAGGCCGCGCGTGATATTTTTTTTTTTTTTTTTTTAAGTTGCGACGAGACGCGAGGGAAACTATTAGATGGCTGTTTGGAGGAGGTGTTAAATTTTAAGTGTCATTCTCCTTTATTTCTTTTTTATTTTCCAATCAATTATATAGCTTGTGTTCCATTTATCGTCTGGTCTATAAATTTTACCGATATAATTAAGTACACTTGGGGACGCGTGTAAAATACTTTTAATGTTTACGTTTTAAAAATTAAAACCATCAAACTGACTGAGAAAAGTAAGAAAATAATGATCAATTAAATAAAAAATATTCCGTTTACAATGATCCTATGGCAAAATAAAAAAAAAATTCTAAAAAACTACAGAAAAATAATTAAATATTCACGAATTGCGAGAGAGAGAGAGAAAAAAAGGCAGCATCAAAAATTATCCACTCCACTCCGCTTCCACTATCGCGACCATCGCCGGCATACCGCAGCCTCCAATTTTTATCAACTTTGCAGCATTAAAATGCACTCCCAGCCCGACCCACCCGGGCAAACGGAGCCGCAGATAAAGCTTATCCGGCCTCGCGTTATGTATTTTATTAAAGCCGCCTAGGTGTTGGCCGTCGCGACGGCGATCGCGTTATTGGAAGGATTTTACAGCGCGGCGGCAGCGTCGTATGACGTAGTTTTACAGCCGGTGGTGGGTGGAGTCAGGGGGGAGAGGGGGCGAAGAAAAAGAGACGCCCGAGAAAACTGACGAGGACGCGCCCGAGGAAGTATATGGGGTCAGCTCCCGGGCACCGCAAATTTTCGCAGCGCACCGACACGTACACACCCACGAGCGAGATACATAAACATGTACGGCGCGGAGATATACCCCCGCGCCGTCGTATTCTCGGCTAACTCTCGCGCCCCCTTTCCTCTCGTGATGCTTAGCACAAAATTGTTTTTATTAAATGAAAATTTATGTATTAGATTAGACTCTCCTATAAGGGGTCTTGCGAAGCTTCTTTCCGGGGATTGAGAACTTTCCGGGGAGGAGTCTTTTCTTCGTGACGGACAAGTGTTAATTTAGAAATATGCGTTCAGAAAAATATATTGTTTAATTACGAAGTGAATTGTATGCTTAAATGGATGAAAATGTACAAATAGAATTTTATTAACAATGACTTCAAACACAATACAAGTAAATAATTCTGCCAAGAATAATGCTAAGAAAATACGAAAATTTAATCTAATTTGCGATAATTAATCAAAATGTCCCATCCAAAACCTAAAGTACCCAAGTACGCTTACTCACAACGGCAGCACAAAGGCAGACGAGAAAAAGCGGCGAAGCAGCCCCGCGATAAGCGCTCGAGCTACCGGCTAAAATTTCCGCGGAATATTCCTCGGTCCCCCGTCGAATTCCGTTCGGCGGCAAAGTTACCGGCCGCGCTCTCTTTGCCAGGAAGTATGCGCGCCGATACACAATACACCGCGCGCGCGTCGCTTTAATAACGCCTCGATGTTTTGTCTGGCGGGCGCGCGCGCCTTTTGACCCTTCTCCTCGCCGCGGCACGCGCGCGCAAAATTAGGTCAGCGAGCGAGAAGAAGAGCTCCGAGGTGGGCCGTCTTACCTATCCGGCGGTCGGGGACGAGGTTCGTGGCTCGCGCGGGAATTCAATTTTTTAAAAAGGCAGAAGTCGATATTCGCTTAGGCCGCCGTCGCCGCTACTGCTGTTTTTCTCGATAGCTGGAAAATTCACGGGGCGCCTCGTTATGTCAGTCAATCATGTCGCCGGGCTTTTGGAATTTGGCGTTTTCATTAAAGCTTTTAATGGTCTTTTTGTTTTCGGCCACCGCGGTGAGGGATGCACGCGTGGAGGTTACAGCGTTCCCTTCTCTATCTCTCTCGCTCGCCCGAAATGAGCTACTTTAACGAGCTTCGCTTTAGACAAATGACGCGTCCGTAATTACTCGATCTTTTTGGATTTTTTTTTCTTGCTGCTGCTGCTGCTGCTGCTGCTGCTGCTGCTTCCTCCTGTAAGTTGCCATTTTTTTATTATTGAGTCAGTTTTACAAGTAGGGTAAGTAGTTCTTGCTGTCCGTTCCGAAGCTTTTTTGAAGATTTGTTTTCAAAGATTTTAGCTCAAAGGTAATTAGGGAAGTTCTTTTAAAAATGCACTTGTTGGTTAATCAGGTAAAAGAGTTAAAATATATTGCGATTAGCACAAATTTTCATTTCTCCGGTTGATTTAGAAATTACGTTTAAAAAATTCTTTTCCGTTACTTCCTAATTTTATCACGTTCTTCCATTTATTAGAGGATTCTGGAGCCATAAATCAACGAGTATCGTATACAAAAATTAGATAAAAGGATAAAAAGCAAAAAAGATTTATTACACATACATAAATAATAGGTTACATCACCGGACTCAAAATAATTCCGAATATAAATAGCTCACTCTTACATTCTAATACGGCGACCAATAAAACCCAAAATGAAACCCATTAAAAATCGATATATTCCGCAACCTCGAAAAAAAAAAAAAAAATGAAAAAAATTCCGTTCCGCGCATTTACGACGCTTCTCGCCCAGGTAATCAATCACGAGATTACGCGCGCAAAACTTGAGCAGCCCGCGCCGCGCGAGCGGCTAGCCTCAGTGGATTACAAAGTATCGATTCTCAATAAAAATATAACGCATTCAATCTTTTCTTCTCCGCATAAGTAATGGCCGCCCCGTGGAAATTGCGAGGAGCCGCCCGCGCGCCTCTCTCTCTCTCTCTCGCTTTAAAAATATTCCACGTGATACTGACGTCTAATGTACTTTTCATAAGAGCACGCGTCCGCGGCGCTTTATGGCTCTTCTGGCTCCTCGTTTTTCGATTATGCGCCGAGCGCTTTTTGCGCCACTCCGCGCCGAGCTTTCAAGCCGGCGAGGGGGGCCCGCCGCCTGCCCCGAAGAGGAGACGTCGTGAATTTGCGGCCCTAAGGATTAATATCGGGGCCGTAAATTTTTTTTTATCATTTTGGCACTCGACGCTAAAAATCGATGGCAGCGCCGCGTCCGACTTCTGAACAGTTATTTCGGTGTTGAACATTGTGTTCCTTTAAATTGCTGTTCGTTAGAAAGAAACGAGAATTGAGCGTCATCGTCGTTTAGGTCAATTAAGTCTGACTAATTCCGACAGAAACTACTTAGGCGAATGCATATTCCATTTCCTCTCCGTCTCTAATGAGACCGTAATATTGAAGATTCTAATGATTGTACTTCTAAAACGGCCTTACGCTAATGAAGTCATAATTGTGTCTTTCGAATGCTTGCGCAGTAGATAATGTTTACTTCCCGTCTGCCATTACTCGTTGCGCACTCCAAGATCTCAATCGACAAAAGCCATTCCAACCCCTTACCGAGTCCTGTGCAACCATTAACAAAATCCAAAGCAAATCTAATTTTTCCGAGCCGAGGATAAAGGATGAAAATTGTCGTTGCTCTTAAATTTAAAGCCGAGAGCGATTCGACGAGCGAATCCGAGCGTACAAAGCCGCCGCGCTCGTGACGGCGGAAAAAGGCGGCGCGTCCAGCAGTCGACGCGTTGAATACTAATCGGCCGACGGGGGAGAAAAGAGTAGGAAAGCCCCGACGCTATTAATAATACGGCAGACGAGAAAATGAGAGTGCGAGACACATCCTCTCTCTCGGGCCCCCGCGGAGGCGCGGCCATGTCATGTTTTCCTCCTTCCGTTATTTATTTTTGAAATCTCCTGGCCTCATGTGTATTCCGCGGCGATGCCTCGCGGCTTTATTAATGGTTCCGTGATCCCCCTTTCACGGTCGAGGGATTATTTAGCTGCCGATTGTGTCTTCGCAAAGGAAGCGTCGCGGTACAATTTGATGCATTTTTATGGTTGTTGTTGCGGTTTTCTGTGCAACGGGAATGATTTATTCTTGCTGGATTGGGCTCGATGCATCAAATTGTATTTTGAGAGGAAACATTTTGCCTTTTGCTTTTTATTAGTGGCCTAATAACTAATCCACGAGTGTCTTCTCAAATCCAATCTAAATGCAGGCGCTTTTTCAACAGCTGGCCAGTAAAGCTGTCTCGGCGCTAATCGAAAGTGTCAAACGGAATATTACGAGGTATACAGACAGATTCTGATTAAACCGAGGAAGAATTTATTTTGCTAAAAACTCCATTGTTTTTTCATAAACATTACTTATTTTTAAATCCAGCTTCTAGCTATTAAAATTACAAATTGTGTCAAGTTTCTTGGCCTTTCTTGTTTTTATTAATTTTTCGAAACTTCGCTAACGAGCCTTTACCAAAGTTTTTTTCTATAATTACGAGAGGAGGTCAAGCGCAGGGTGGGATAATAACTCTTCCAGTAAATCGTTTGTTGAAAAGGTTGGATTACTTCAAAACACGAACTTTATACTCAATTATACTACACTCCACAAAATTGCTTACTTTTATCTTGCAAATATATTCAAGAAACTGTTCGTTCATATTTATTGTCTTATCTTTTTTCCTTTAAGCAACAAAAGATATAGATGTTGCATTAGCGCGTATTTTTAAAAAAGGATATTTACAGATGTAAGTGAATTTGCGCCTCCTCCGAAAACAAGCCAATAGAAGAAAACACGTACGAAAATCCAGATCAAAATCTTGCTGCATCCATATATCACATACACTCGGAGACAAGAGGTCGCAGGACAAAAAAAAAGGGCACGTCAATCTCGGTTTTCCGCCCGGAAACTAATTGTTTCCCGAAATAGCCAAGTCCCCGCCGCAAGTGTCAAGCAGTTTCGCAATCAATTGCGGCAGATTGTTAACGTCCCGCGCTATCAGGATCAGTTCGTAGTCTTAAAGCAGGCTGGAGGCGCGATAAAATTTGCATAAGCGAAACGGCGGGCGGTCCCTGCACGAGGCTCAAAATCACGAGCAATTATCCGAGCTGGAATTTCGGACGGCCGCTTTTCAGGCCAAAAGGCCGCAGTGGCACACATCGATTACGAGCCGCTTACGTATCATATATATACGCGCCGCACACGTGGCTTTCTTCGGAGCCTGGAATGCACTTGAACCCCTCTGTAATGGAGCTGAAGTAGGAGGATTTTTATTGGATCGACGCTTTCTTGCATTGCGTGGATTCTTTAATCATGTCGAGATGCTTTTCTGGGTTTTGTACGGTGAATAGAGAGGTTGTTTTTTCAGTTTTTCACGGTTATACAATTACTTCTCAAGGGGAAGAAACGAATAAAATTTTTATGACCTAAAATTTTTTATGTGGGAATTATTTTTATAATGGGTATACACGGATAAAGTAAAATTTTTATGTGCTTTTTATGTATAGTACACTTTTTAAAAGTAATTGGCGGAATCAATTCTACATATATTTTATGAGCATTGAACGTTAAAGCTCACCGTATTAGTGTGAAAATAAATTATTTTCGCCAGCAAAAATTACTTCTCCGTAAATAAACTTAGCTGCGTTATTTTTAATGCTGCTTTCTTTTTTTCCTTCTTATTTATAAATATTTAATACTAATATCCGCAGAAGCTCGATTACTTCCCGCTTAATGAAATTCTATTTTAATCTCAGAGCTAATTAAACGTAAGAAAATGCAACGTCTACAACGACTTCTGACACGCAGTCTAAAATAATCAAGTTCCCGGATGCCTTGATCTGGGTCACTTTCAACAATAGCCGATAAAGATCTACGAAAATTTTCTCCCGCAGGCCGTTCAAAATTCCTTAACCGCTTTCTCCTAAAATCTAGACTAATTATACTCTCAATTCGGCCCTAAAAATCTTTTTGTAAATCTTCAAATATTAGCTGTCGAAAAGCTGGAAATTAAAAAGTTTCTTAAATCACCATATTTTATAGTAACTCGAGTGTTATTTGTTTATTTATTTATTACCAGAGTAACTAAAATACATTACAAGTAATTACAAGATCACAGTAATACATTAAACATAATTATATTACATAATTAATCCAGCAGAGGAATTATATTCCAGTGCGCTGGTTTGACAGCTTAATACTAAACTTAAACTAGAACTAAAAGTAAAATATATATTTACTAAATAGATGGACAGTTAAAATTGAGTCCCAATAAATATTGCTACTATATCAAGCCAACTATCACAGATTGAACATTTTATAAACGAAAAACCTAACATTCGCTCGGACTAAACTAACTTTAAAAGCCGTGCAACAACCGCCACCAGACCACTTCTTCGTGCACACGTCCATCCATCGACCCGAGATCCCTCTCACCTGCTACGACCCGCCCGAGCCTCTCCGGCTAACGCATCCACGCGTGATGCACGAGAACCCTCCTCGTATGTGTATGTGTGTGCAAGCAGGCAGGCGGGCAGACTCTTTACTCAGCGCTCGGCTCCATTAACCGGCTCTGCAGTTTTCATGACGCCGCGGCGGAGCTTCGATTTCCGGCGGCGGCTTTTTGCCGGCGGGCCCGCAGTTTATACGCGCCGCGGCCGAACGACGTGCCTCCCGGCACACCGATCTTCCTAGTTGGATTATTGGGGGGGGGGGGGGGGAACGGGGAATTAACCCCCTTGCAGCGACGCTTAAGCCGCCGCCTCTATTATTTATTGATGGATTCGTTAACTCTTTCTTTATTAGAAGAGTTCTCGGGCTTTATTTGACGATATAAAGGACGATAAAAAAAAGGGACGTAAAACGTTACGCGGGCTGCGATTTACAACGGTTTTGTAACTCGTTTTTTCTTTTATATTTGCAATATTGCGCAGTTTTATTGAAACTGCGGGAAACAAGTATCAAACGTTTTTTTGGCATTTTTTAAGGTTTAGTTTTACATCAATTTTGAGCAATATCTGCAATTGATTGGAGATTAATATTATAGGATGGTTATCTTATACTGTGGGAGCTGTAAGATATAGTACCTTCATATTCCACGTTTCGGCAGGAATTACGATATCAAATGATGCAAACCGAGATAACCGAGTACAAACCTCTCTAAATTGCTGCAACCACTACACCTCTTCCTCTAATCCCCGTCGTTATCAAAAGCTCCTCAAGCAAACGGCGAAATAATTTCGAACCAAACAATCAACAAGTACTCGCGGTAATCTCCGACAATATACCCGCGCCCCTTTAAATTCTTGCGTATCCTCCAAGTATATACAGCCCAACGCCCAACAATTGCCATTGTTCCTGAAAAGAAAAAAAAAAAAAAAAACCCGAACACACCTCCTAGACTCTCGCAGTAATATCGAAAGCATTCCGGCTCTCGGCAATCAATATAGTGCCCTGAAAAGAACGGCAAACAAAACGGCGAACATTAGCCCAGGTAACCCAGTACAACGGCGGCGCGCAGCGGTCTATATCGAGCTTCCCGGTACACCGGGTGATTAATAATCGCGAGGTGCGTCGCATTAGTCAAAGCGATACAATTGGGCCGGCCGTCCTCCCCCTCCCCCCGGCCCCACGTCATTTCGCCTCGATTCAATGCGCCCCGGCAAGTGCAGCAGCGTGAAGCGATTTAGCCTGCCGGCCGGCTAATATTGATGTTGCCCGGTCCCTCGCGTGACTTGCACACAACGGAGTAGTTCCCTTCATCCGCGCGAGGCGACACGCAACGCACAAAACAGCCGTCCCCCCCTCCCCCCAAGATCTGCGCAGCCACGGGGCTCGAGGGGTAGCGATTCGAGCGGGAGATTTTGTTTTTTGCGGGAGCCGCGGGGGATAATTGATTCGTTTAATCGCTAGTCGAGCGCGGCGGATCTCGAGAGGATTCGTGATGAGCGACTATTGCCCCCCTTCTTCGCTCGGCCTGATTTCTTTTTTTCTCTCCCGAAGGCGAGCTTTCTTTTTAAATATTTTGCCTAGAACGGCCTCGCGGGATTTTTGCCTTTGACGGAGGATTTAAAGGAGGAGGCGTACTCGGAAATCTTTTCAGCGGATTGAATAGATATATTTTGAGTGACTTTGCATTAATTGTTAGCTAAAAAGAAGCATTCATTGGTTTAAACTATGTATTATTTTATGATTCCGTAAATGCAAAATTTATCTCCAGTTACGTTTTCTGGCATCCGCTTACATTATTAGTGCGTTACGTTACTAATAGTACATGCATTACTCGTATTATTATGTAAATAACCGCGGTATTTGGAAAATAACAAATGACCAATATAAATATTTGCCTTCGTTTGGCAGTCCATAAAGCAGTAAACATTCCATTTTCATTTTCCAATTAATGAATTGTAATTTTGGAATTAATAATTGGTAGCTTATTTCTAATTAATACCTTTCATACGTTACGTAAAGCCTTGATTTTATGAATACTATTACGAAGAGATAATTATGACGAATTCAGCTGAATATTGCGGGTCATTCATTTTAATACAATTAATACGTTCTCATTACAGAGCCATTTTCTGGTGAGAATCCCACTTACAGTCGGTTGATAAATAAATTATCGCATAAAATTTACGGCCATAAGTAATTAACCAATATAAGTTACTTTTATATTCCCGGAAATAATTCAACCTTTTCAAAATGACCGTTATTCAATCCTCCATCGTCATCTTTTAAAAAGTTAGAAAAAACAAAAACGAGCTGCTTTTCAGTAATTACTTCGAAACTCCATCAAGAAATCATAAAACTAAAGCAAACTATTACAAAAGACCCGAACAAACTCCGAGCAAAGCATCCCCCGCGCGACTGAACGCGCGTATCAATAGCCAGAGAGTCTCTCGCGAGCGTAAAGACGCGTCAACAAACCCGTAATATCCTTAAAAATTATACGACAGACAAGGACACCGGCGCGTACAAAGAGACTCGAGACATCGAAACTTTTCCTATCGCATCGGAATTAGCGCCGTTTTACCCTTCTTCCCTCATTCTTCGGCCGGCCGTTTCGGCTTTTTTCTTTCCCCGATCCTCGGGGCGCGCACACAAAGCGCACACCGAGTTCCAAGAGCGCGAGTCTCACGCGGAGTCGGTATGATAACAGCTTTCGGAGCTCGTTTTGCAAGTGTCGGGCTGAAATTCCGCGCGCCGGGCGATAACGGGCTGCGAGCGCGATCGGTTGCACCTCTTTCTTGCGAGGTTACAAGTGCCGTTGGAGGATTGAATTGAACTGCTGCTGCTGCTGCTGCTGAAAGTTTTTAATTGCGGCGGAGACTTTTGGATTAATATTGAAATAATCCGCGAGTGGAAGTTTAATTAAATAAATTATAAGGCTGGTACACTGTGTAATTTACGATACGGATGTAAAATTCAATGTATGAAGTCTTTCGTTTTAACAGTTTAGTTTGATGCGCTTTGGCATTAAAAACTTGTTCTTTTAAACGAGTATTAGTATTTGTAGGAATTAAACTTGAATTATGTATAATATATAAATTATTCAAATGCCCGTCAAAGATTTTATCAAAATTTCAATCCGAAAGGACACCTCTGCATTTATTATCATTGAAACCGATATATTTTAACATTGCACGTTTTCTCAAAAAACGTAAAAAATGCATAAAACGTAATCCGAGAATAAAGGCTTTGAAGGCTATGACAGCTACACCACAGCCACAAGAAAATACATTGTTTGTATATCTATATACACAAGCTGTTCCTCGTTGTTCCTTGTATATATAGATATACAAACAATATATCTTTTTGTGGCTGTGGCGTACGCCTTTTTAGCTGTCATAACCTAAATAGAATAAATATTTAAAAAACATAATTCAGATGTTTCCCTTCAAGTTCATTTTGCGTTAGAATATAACCTAGTAAAGGAGACAGACCAGCTAATTATTCGACCCTCCCCCTCGTAATTAGCAGCGTCCCAATTTTCAAAACTCGATTAAATTAAAATGCAATACCAGATCTGAAAGATGCCCTGCCAGCAACTCCCGCCCGAAGTCTCGTTACTTTCCGGCGCGTCCCGGAAAATTACATCGCGCTTATTATCAGGGCGCAAAAGTCGCACCCTCCCCGCCCGGAGAAAGGTAAATAATCCTGGAAATCTGCCGCGCGGCGCCGCATCTAACTTTGGCGAGGAGACCGGCGAGACCGCCGACTCTTTGTAAAATGTTTTTCTTGCTCCCCGAGGAGTCTTTTCGCGGCTGCCGAGCTGCACACGCGAGACTCCTCCCTCGTCGACTCAGCTACCCCCCTGTTTTTTTTTTTTTTTTTTTGTGATGAATTCGGTCATTCCGATTTCTCTGCTTTCTTTTTCTAGATTGAATTCTGGATTCTGACAGATTCATTATGTTTGATTAAACGAGCTGTTCGCGAGTTATTTGGGAATGTGGTTAATTTTCTTGTTTGATGAATTTTCTATTTGCTTTTAATATACGGTTAAATTGAAAATTTAACATCAATTTGTGAATAGATAATTTATAAGTCACATTATTCTGGAATAGATTATATCTAAATTATAAATATATAACAAGTAATCTAATTTTTCTCTTTTTTTTATGTCATTCATTAAAAAAATCTTGATGTCATTTCAGAAATCTTTGAGCTAATTAACCATATTTATTTATTCTAAAGAGAATATTAGTTTTTCAATAATAATTTGTGCAAGTATTTCAAGTAGTATCAGGCCAAATTTAGTCAGACACATCTCAAATAACACTGTCATCGCATCCCGACCTAATAATAATCCTCCCGGAAACCCAATTACCTTTCCAGTCTTAGACTTCACGCACAAAACTAGTTCGCCGCCGGTCGCGCTAATCAAAGCGACAGTTCCTGATTCGACTTCAAAATTCAAGGGGCGAGTCGGAGCGGGTGCGATCAGGGCCGGGCAAAATATTTTAACGGGCCACCTGGCAGTTTCTAGCGAGAGCAACCGGAAAAGTGGGGGGCGGCGTCCCTCGGGGGATAGACGGAAGAGAATCCAATTCCGAATCCCATCGAAGGCCAAACAAAGTGAGCGCCGGACGCTCGTTTCCATCTCCTCCCCATAACTTTGTCCCGCGCGCCACGTCGCTCCGCGCGAAACCCGTTATAACTGACCTGCCCCGAACGAGTTGTCTTTACGCCGCGCTCGTTAACGCCTCGATGGGATTCCGATTCTTGATCCGAGAGAGTGAGAGAGAACCGGAAGCGAGAATTTCGTACAAGACTTAGGCCAGACTCATTCCAGACTTTCCCCAGACTTTTATTTTTACTCGGGTTGGAACATTATAAAATTTTGCTTGGTTCGTCTACGTGAACTGGGACGGGATTTTGTGCTTGAGGAGAAAACGTTTTTTTGGATATTGGATCGTGATTTTTGAACTGTGATTTATAGTTCATTTATACTCTGAATTGCACAATTTTTAGAGCCAATTTTGGCTATTAATAAATTACTTTCGATTTTTTTGTACCCCATCGTCTTCAAGGATAACTAAAAATTGTGATTTATATATTTCAGTGTGACTAGATCCCGTTTTAATGTGGAAAATGTACTTTTAAAAAATTGTACAACTCAAATAATTACATTACATTTTTTAAATAAATTCAAAATAGTAAGCATGAAAATTGTAATAATACACTTACAACCTAAAAAAATTTTTAAGTTAACTTTTGTAATTTTGAATCAGCTAATTAAATGAAGGCGCAGTTCAAGAAAATGATTTTGCAGCGTTTCTGAGAATTCCATGTTATCTAATGAACTTTAACTACATTTGTCTCAAATTTTCCCAGAGATACGAAGTTACTTTTTTTTAATTCGCTCTTTCTTTGCCTGTAATAAGGTTACATACTTTTTATTTCTCTTCCACATATTTGGACCCCGCACTACTAAATAATTGGAATTAAAAGAATTTTGCACACATTCGTAATTCTATCTCAAGACGAACGAGCAATTAATGATTTTTCGAAAATATGACGACGAATAAAAGAAATTCCTTGTAAAGCTAAAAAAACCGAAGATATTCTTAAACCTTCATTAAAGTGCCACATCACTCAGCCAAGCAAACTCTCGAGTAAGAACTCGAAGAAAATCTAGGAGAGCTCTAACTTCGAAGGTCCGACTGGCTTAACAACCGCGGGTCAATGATTGCGACTCTCGCGTGACGGATAATTGAGAGCTCGCGCGACAACCAGACCGTTGGGGTCGTTTTCTCGGATCCATTATACCCAGCGTCTCCGTTGCAAGTCTGCTCTTCTCCTTTTTTTTTTTCGTTTATTTTTTTCTTTTTTTTTTTTGCACGTTTCCCTGACCGCGACGGGAATAAAAATTTCGACGGTCCTGTACCCTTTTATTCGGACGGGAAAGTAATCCCCGCGATAAAAAGAGTAAGTAAGAGTTGAAGAGGCGACTTGTGTCGAAAAAAAGATCGCGCTTATTTTCGTGGGGGAAAGGATGCGCGAGAGATAAAGGGCGCGGCGTAAGGTATAATAAGGACTAAGGATGCAGGGTTGTTACTGGAACGTCTTTTTGCAGAAGATTTTTAATTTCGTTTTGGAAAGAAGGTACTTGATTTAGGATGCCATTAAAAAAAATTACTTCGATAAATCTTAATGATAATTTCTACTTTCGTTAAAGCTTCTTTTTAAAGCTTAATTATTTATTCTCAAACAATGAAAAGCAACCTCGCATCGGCGAAAAAATTATTTTATTTCGTTAAAGCGGCATTAATCAGTAATTAATACTACACCTTTTTATAAGCATTCATAGAACCACATTAAGCGAATAATTCACTTGATATCTCGTAAATTCTAACTCCATGCATAAAACTCGCCTCGCGCAATAAAACCTTGGTCTCCGGCGAGCTCCTCGAATATCATCCGATTGATAAATTCGCCGATTTAAAAATTGGCAAAACGATCGGTTCTAGCTTTAAGGCCGCTCCATTGAAAAGCGAACGGGAGAGGCAGGAAAAAAGAGGGGACGATCATTTTTGTTCTCGAGAAAATAATCAGGATACGGGAGATGGGAAGGGGGGGCAGCGGCTAAAAACACCTGTTCAACGATTTATGACAGGTGGCGGCTAAAAGTGGATTTGAGAATCCGCCATTTGCGGCCTGTAAACGCGATTCCGAGCGACCAACTGATTTATGGACCGGCGGAACGGTGAAATCCACGCTCGGCACGGCGCAGATGTAAATGTAGCAGCCAGAGAGGGAAAATCGACCGCGCCAGTGTGTGTAACTTCGCTTTCCCGCGGTATCCGTGATTCAAAGCTACCCTTTTTTTCCTCTCTCTCTCTCTCTCTCTCTCTCTCTCTCTTTTTCTCTTTGTTTTTTTCGATCGCGTTAACTTCTTTGATAGCGGTAAAAGGACATTTTGAAGTAAAATAGGCCACCGCTGTTTTTCCCGCTTTTCAAAGATGATTTAGGTGGCGTTTCTTATATTTACGGGAAGCCAAATCTTATTCATAAGCTTTGATTCGAGGTGTTACCAAAAGAATGAATTATTTTATAAATAAACGTAAGTGTTATACATATAATGTTAATTAAAGAATCTCGAAAACCGCGTGTACCGTCGTAAAATAAAAAAAATCCCAATCATAGCTTCTCTTTTTCCGACATAACTCTTTACACTGGAAGTTATTAAACCATAAAATCATCCGCAGTTACTTTACAACCTTCATTCTCGAGGAGAACTAAAAGTCCGTGACAACGTCCGTCCAAAGAAGGACTCGTCCATAAATCCGTGGCAACGCCGCTGAAATAAAGGTTATAAAAAAGGAAGTAGCAAGAAATCTCCCCCCACCCCTCCCCGCCCCCTAGTTATAAACGGAACGAATAAAAGTGCGGAACAAAGCAGAAGGAGGCACAAAAAAAGGCCTCGAGCGAAATGAAGCCAAAGGAAACAAGTGGCGTTCGTCTCGTTATTCGCCTTTCCACTTCCGGCTGCAGTCGAACGCCCTCGTAAAGCAACTCTGGACTCGGCACTCTTCGTGGCAACAAATTGCCATCGATACACACACACATACACACACACGCAACACACACACACATGCGCGGCGGAAAGCTCTGCGGCCCAAATCGAAGTCCCGAACCCATCTCGGTCGCGAGGGCCGCTATCGATTTTCAGAAATTGCTGCTCTCCCTCTCTCCTCTCTCTCTGCACAGCCTGAATTCTATACCCTAAGCTATACGTAAATTAGATTCGAGGCTGTGCGATGGGTACAACTGGGCTCCCTCTCTCCCTCTCTGTCTTTCGTTCGCTCGAGAAAATACGCGATTTTTCTGTCTCGGCTCGCTCGCGAGTAATTTCCGTGCCACTCTTTAAAGTTGAACTGAACAGTTTTGGGATAATGGAGTGGACTGCCTTGATTTTACTGCAAATTGGTGATCGTGTACAATACTGGAGAAAGCAATTTAGTGACTTATTCGACAAGATTTTCGTTATTTTCATTGAGGAATTGTATTTTTCAGCGCAATATCAATTCAGTTTTATTATTATTACTTAAAAAATAAGGAAAATGTAGTACGCACTCTTTGAATAATGAAATTAAATTTTTGTGTTGATAAAATATAAAGAACCTACCTAAGTGTAAAAGTAATATATTCACTTGACGGAAGTAATTATTTTGATAAACACTTTGATTCATCAATTTTAATAATCCGTCAATCCTTACTTCTTAACCCATCAGTGCGACGTATCGAGAACAAGTCAACTTCGTTATCAGTACACAAAACAAACGTTTTTTAAAATCAATAACTCGCTCCGGCACAAGGACAATAAATTAGTGAAGATCAGCGATAGAAGTTGAGCCGTAACGCGATACAAGACACAAGCGAAACTCGTTGGGCAACAAACAAGGGCTGCAAGAAAAATGTGCTCGCTCGGCTGCAGTCGCTAACAAACCGGCGAAGCCGCGCGGCTCTTATCAAGAACTCGGACCGCGATGTGTCAAGTTTGTCCGAAATTCTCGCAGTTGCCCTCGTGACTCTAAGGGTCGTCGACAAGAGAAAGGCCAAGGGAGAGAGAGAGGGAGAAACGATAAGAGAGGAACGAGCAGAATTGTGCGAGTTAATAGCCCGTACTTTCCAGCCGTAACTCGAAGCAATCTAGATAGAGCTGCTTTATGAAGCCTCACTCGTACTTACGGAAACGAGCGGAGCATCCCTGTAAAAGCGCGTACATCGAAAGTAAGCACCACCGCAGCCACCGCGCGCTTCCTCGAAATTTTCCCGGCGGCAAATATTTTCATCTCATTAGCTGTTAATTATTTGCTCGAGGAGTTTTATTCCGCTCTGGAGCGCCGACGCCATAATTTTGCCGACACTCCCCCACATCCTCTCTCGGCCCTTAATAAATTTTGACATTTTCATTTTACGCCGCCGCTCGTTTCGGTATTCGCAATGGGACACGAGCTCGCTTGAAATATACGGTCAATTTCGAAGTTTTCCTTCGTAAATTAATAAATTTAAGAGATTTAAATAGACTTTTCATCAAGGGACAAGGTTTGCTGCTCTTTTAATATTGGGCGCCATTTGATAAGGTGGATTGCCAGTTCGCAATTAGCCGTTTGAAACAACACCGCGGGAAATGTGATATCCGATAGTTAGTACGATCATGGGTTTATTGGATAAATTGTGTTAATTACATACATTCTGAGAATTGGATGTCAATGTAATAGATTATACCGACACGGTACATATTATTAGTTACATTTGACAAAACAGTATCGCACAAAGATAAATTACACATCGCTAATTGAAATTGAAATCCATATTTCGCTGAAACTAAAATGAAATATTACAAAAAAAAACAGCCGCCCTCTAAAATTCAGCGGCCGGCTAAAAAGACAATTAATATGCATTAACCGAGCGAAACAGCCGGGCGTCAATTAAGAAAGCCCGACGAAAAGGTATAAGTGGGTTAGCGCCGGAAGGGAACTGCAAGAGGAGAGTAGTCGATGATGACGTAAAACTCTCGCCGAGGAAAGAAAAACCGGAGAGAGAGTCGGGGCGCGCAAACTTCGTTCGCCGGGCGGTTCATTTTTCAGTGTACCTTTTCCCGCTGACCGGAAACGAAAGGTAATCGCTAAAGAGGAACGACGTTTCCTACGATCCGCCGGCCGCCGCCGCGGCGGATCCTCACTTTTAAGCATTTCGCTCTCCGACGGCGAAACTTTCCCGCTGACCGCCGTCCCGACCATCGAACCCCCCCGCAAAACTTCTGTTGAGGTTTTCCGGTGTAATAACTAACTCTTTGTTGCGATCAATGATCGACCGTAAATTGCTGATTCCGGGAAACTGACGATTGCGCTTAGAGGGTTAATTGAAGCAGCGATTTAAGGAGAATTATGCTTCTGATTTGAGGAATATTAAAGATTCTTTTTTAAATTTCTAATTTTTAGAGAATTGTGTGTAGCTCGAATTCGTAGCTATTCGTAATTATTCTCTTAGTTCGGTCGAAGTGCTATAGCTTCTCGGAAGATGCAAAGTAACTGATGCAAGCTTATTTGGGAATAGTATAAAGCAATAACGCGGCAAAAACTTTCAGTCGTTATAATAGATATTTAAATTTATTAGACATCAATAATTTTAAATTGGAAAATCGAATCCCCACTTAAACTATCGAATCCTAGGCAGTCGTTCTACGCAGAGATTTCCCCGATAAAAAAGAAATCCAACTTCCTCAAAAGCGGGAGCGAACTGCAAGATGAAACAGGGAGCTATACTCCTTTTAGAGAAAGTTTCGCGTACGAGTAAAGTATTACTTTGTTACCGCGGCGTTGGTATCGCCGGCCTTCATTGCGGTCCATAACTTTTTAAAATAGATTTATGCTAATGACCAGTTGTTTAACCGATGCAGAGAGGCCTTTGCCATCCTTTTAAAGGTCTTCTCCGCTTAAAACTCGCGGCGTTACGGCGAAACGCAAGCATATAAAACTGTTTTTTGCCCTTTTTCGAATATTCGCCAGAACTCTATATTGCTCGTCATGATTAAAAACTGATTACTCTTTAATGAACTTTTTGCTATTAGCATTTTTCATTACTAAACCGGACTTACACGAGTCTGCAAAAATAACAATCTCCCGTCACCGCAGAGTTGCTTCGCAAAGTTTCGTTCCGTTAGAGTTTAATTTCATCGCGAAAACAGTAATTGCTACATTACTACAACCGGGTTTTAACTACGAATGAATTCTTGACTCCAAAAATAGAGCGCAACCAACTCTCGCGGAGCTGAAAATAATAACCAATTTAATTAGGCAACTCCACAGTCCTTTAATTTCTTCATTGTTCCCCCACCAAAAAGGCAGGAAGCTCGCCGAACTTTGGCGGCTTCGCAATTCCAGCTCACATTTTCACTTACACCGCCCGTCAACTTGACAGAGAGAGAGAGAGCCGGAAGGGTAAGATGGAGTTATTTGCCCGCCAAATTCGATGGTAATTCGTTCCGGCGTCGAATGCCGTAATTGCCGCGCGGCCCATCTCCAGCTTCCCCGAACAGCCGTACCGAAAAGTTTCGCATTGTTCCCCCTCCCCGCCCCTCTACCGCTCCTCCTCCTCCGCGCATGCTAGCTTTTTCCGCTTTAACATTCAGGCGTCGTCGGCGCGCAAGACTCCTCTTCGCCCGGGACACAATGTCTGAATTTTAAAGAACGCCACCCGGGATTATTTTCCATATCTGACGTGACGTTTCCAGTCACGTATGTGTGCAGCCCGGGCTAATATCGAGTTCCCGCGGCGATCGATTCGCCGAACATGCGGCGTTTAGCTTACTATCTCTCGCCTCCCGGCTCCCGTTGAGCCGCCGGAATTTCAAGTGACACCGGAGGAACGTACGGTGACTTCGCGGCGGATCACTTTATTCGGGCACCGTTTTGAATTCGAGGGTTAGGCTGGAGAGGGGTTATTGAATAATGAATTTAGGACTGAGCTGGGGGAGAAGTTGAGCGTCCTATTGGTGAGAGAGAGAGAAAGCTTCAACAGGTGAACAAGAGCAGTTGGAGAATCGAACGTTTCGGGGAATGATTGCGATGATTGGCTAAACTGACGATCCTATTATGTTTTCAATTGGCTTCAATTGAAAATAATTCGAGGCGATCCTTTGTCCATTTTACGGTTACATTTATTTCCGGGTCTCTCGTGGTTTTCTCTTTAATTTGAATATTACAGGGTTTAATAATAAAATGCAACGCTTTTCCGTGTCGATTCAAATAAAGTTCCGATTAAAATCCGTACACTTTGTTAAATGATGGAAATTTCGAACTAATGTAATGAGACACCCAATTTGTATTCTTTCTAATTTGAATACAACTCCGCATTAGTGTGTTAAAATTACTATTATCTTCGGTAATCGGAGGATATACTGCAATATTTACAATATTCACAAGTTACTTTAAGAATATTTACCGATTATTTCATAAATTTTACTATTTAAATAGTAATTTTAACACAATAATTTCTCTCAGTGTATGATTCCATGCAGAAATAGTATTATCATTGAGCGGGTATATTGAAAATTAATGTTCAAAAATCCGAATGACTGTAATATTAAATGCGTCTGAGATAAATTCTGTGTAACGCACAGCACAACGTATTTTGCATCCCAGAATACTGGAAAAGTTGTGGAACAAACTTTCATTATTCATGAATTTATTAACGAGTTCATAACAGACTAATATTATTGTTAATTTCTGTCGGAATATTATTTTAAATGATGAGTAATACACAACTTCTTCGTATAATTTCCGCTACCCTTTTATACGAAAAGTTTAATGATTAACGTTTTTCAACATTTTTCACCGTTCACTAATTAGTAAAATAATAATTGAAATTGAGATTGAAAGTTATTGACCAGAATTAAATTACAATGAGTAACTCCTGTAGAGGTAAACGTAGTCATCTGTACATAGGCTGGTACACAATTAACTTACATACTAATTTAAAAATTAACTTAAAAAAGAAAAGTAAAATAATCATTTATTAATCCTTCACACCCAATCCTAGAAATTCCTCACAAACTAAAACTATTCTTTCTGTCTTCCCATGAAACCCCCGAACCTCCACAAAATTGTCTTCCATTTACTTCGAACAGGTACACCAGTTTTTTTTCTCAAAAGCTTGCAGCCCTCGTCGTTGAGAGGCTCAGAAAATACCATTGGCGCCCACCGCTAACCAGATTAATGTCTCGAGCGTAACGACTCGCTCGCCGGGGCGTATTTCCAAGGAGGCGCAGCCAGCTGTGTTTTACAGCGAAACTGCTCCTTTTCTTGTTGCGCGCCAATCAAAATTTCATGCCGCTTGAATAAATTATCGGTAAAGCGCCAAAGTGCGCGCGTCCTACTCGAGCGTCCTGCTGGGAGCGCCCGTTTTTACGATTTACGGAGGTCTTTCTTATGCAGCCAGCGCGCGTATTTTTCATAAAACAATCTGCGAGGAGAGAGGTGGGGGGCGCTGATGAAAGTTGGAGGCGTAAGTTATGATGATGATATCGTGATGCGCGCCGGATCATTTTCTTGGGTGAGAGGCTTTTGAGCAAGAGGCTAATGATCTTTACATTCTTTGCGATATATATATATATATACTTTTGGTTTTTTTTTTAAATGCTGCAAAACATATATTAAATATTTGATAACTTGACCCTTAGGTATAACAGTTATCACATTAAATGGAACTTCATTTTCAACTTTGTATCAAACACTTTGACAACATTAATTGCCGAATAAAATAAATTGAGGGTTTTCCTTCATCATATTTCACTCGCAAATGCAATTGCCTTATTTAAACTGACACTTTGTAAAAGCTAATTGAGCATTCCTTTTACACGAAATCTGAATAAGGAAGAAAAGAAGAAAAGTCCCCGGCACTTCCACCCGTCTTCCCAGCGATATCCTGCCGAAATAAACTCATCAAAAGACACGAATGCAAATGTGACCCGTAAACGTCAAGCCTGGAGAAGCCGCAAACTAACTGGTGCACTTCTCGGCAAACGCTCACGGACACGCGCCCACTTTCTCCCTCTCCCTCTCTCTCTCTCTCCACCGCAACACCTACATACAATTCCGCAAGATCTATTGTGCAGCATCGCACAATGCGCGCGCGGATCCACTCCTTATCTCGTCTTCCTCCGCCTTTAAAGGCAGTTCAACCGAAGTCCTCTCTTCCCTTGGCTTCTTTGTTAAGGGGGAAGCTCGGGGGGAGGCGGGGGGGGGGGGGAGAGAAACAGAAACAACCGAACTTTAAAATGTAAATCCGGCGATGCAGTTCTCGCACTCCCTTTATTTAACGCGAGCTGCGAGTCTCCTCTCGCTGTCAGGAGTATCGCGAGTGTCTCGAGCCCTGAATCGGCCTGCGCTAGACGTCTTGCCTGAGACAGAGACGTCAGAGCGCAAGAGCGAGAGAGAGAGAGAGGAGACGCAGCTCGCGCTCATTGTAACGCGAACCCGGAGATTCCGGGGCAGCAATCTCCCGCGCGTCTGTAATTTGCGCCGACGTCGTTAAATTTCCAGTGAGATTCTGCGTGTGCGGGTTCGAGTGCGTACGTGCCTGAGAATCCCTTCTCAACTTTGACGCTACCCGGAGACGTACACTTCGGGATGAATTTAGTGCGCTTCGCTTGTTATCGATTAAAGTGCACACCTAATTTCTCGTTAGCCGCGACCTACGGTGCATTTGTTTGCTGTTAAAGTAGTATCAATAATTTTCAAATTGTTCGATGGTATCAATTGCCGGCAGTATCCGCAGCAAGAATATAAAATTTTATCTGTTTATACGCCACTTTTATGGTTTCTATTAAAATTTTATCCATTGAGGAAACAGCAGTAGGTTAACAACAATTGCGTATATTTTTCACGATTTATTACCGATCGTAATGAAATTTTTCCATTCAAATAAATTTAACCGCCTGGCGCGAGAGAGAGCTCAACATTTTTCATCATACGCCAGCAATCAGATTAATTGACCGATTGATTGATGCGTCGACGTTAGATTTGCTTCGATTAATTCTCCAGCAAAGTGTCTTCCTTTTTCTACAAAAAAAAAGAGACAATGGAACACAACGAAACGAGAAAACCGCGTGGCCAGAAGACCGTCGTATTCCAATATGCCAATAAATTTGATTGGCGTTAGCAGCATCTGCCAAGTCCCGTTCGTCGGACGCAACGCGATCAAAAATCACGGCATATTCGCGGCATAAGAAAAGACTACGAATTGCCCTTGCGGACGGGTGAATTCAAAGCTGCCTTTTCGCTTCGACGCATCCAACTTGTGCCGAAGTTCCGGGGCAAAAGCCGAGAGCGGTAGTTTGCCGAGGAAAAAAGGCAAATTTCATTGTGAGATTACAAGAGCAATTTGTCGAGAAATAACGAACGACAAAAGATTCAGCTTGTACATCTTGGACTCTTTGTGGAGCGAAGTATGGATGCTGATTTTAACGAGTGCATTGCGAAAATCGTAATGCCCACTTGACATGAAAAAATAAAATAGCCGTTATGAAATTGTCAGTTCCTTGTTTATGTTTAAAGCAATATTCCTTGCAAGCTTCGAAAAATAGAACATTTCTTTTTCATAAAATCGGATCTGCTTACAAAGAAAGATGAACGTCTTGAAAAAACGAGCGCGGTTTTTCTTTAAACAAAATTACCCATTTTCTTTCTCTTCAAACTATTAATTTCCATATTACCTTTTACAAAATTTCCTTCCTCGAACGACGCGTATTCCGCTCAGCTTAGACTCGCTGCAGTGCGGATTGTAGAATAAGCGCGACGGGAGGATTAAAAATCTCCCGATTTGCCAGTAATCTGGATGATCTGGGCAAAGTCGCATCGACGAATATTCAGTCGCAGTTTGACAACTCAATGGGTAACGGAGTTCGCGCGCTTACCGCCCAAATGCATTTGCCGCGCTCGCCATTCAAGTAAGTGATTTACGCCTGTCCTATTTCGCAGGTAAGCGGATTCTGGCCGATAAAGAATTTATTACCGGACGATCAAAAAAAAAAAAGTATAATTCATCAACTGTATTCCGTGATTGCGCGAATAAACGAAAGCAGATCGCCGCTACGGGACTAAATAATCGTATAAATTTAGCACTTCTATTAAGCAAGCAACTAGGATCCTCTTCCAATACTCCATAAAATCGAATCGAAACGCAACGGCTATTCCGGTCTAATGAGAAGATCGCCGTTTCGACACACAACTGCATAATCCTCTGCTTCCCAGACTTAACCAAAGTCTGCTCGTGGGACGCCACGACTCCTAATAGTCTGGATTAAGACTTACTTCCAGAATTCTTACTCCTCCCACCACTGGCCTTTTAAAGTCAATTTTCCGGCGTTTCAAAATACTCGGGTTAGGTGCACGTGAATGAGTTGGCTCTTCTCGGCAAGTTGGCCGACATTCAGGGGGAATATACCGGCGGAGCCTGGGGACATTAATTACCCTTATCGGGCAAACAGCGTGTCCGCGTGTTCTCTCACTCTCGGTTTCTCCGGCGCCTACGGGAATCTCTTCTTTGCATGTAGTTAGGCCCCGCGGGCGACTCGGCCGTCTTCCTGCACAGTGGTTTTTGCCTGTGTTTGCGCTGGTGTTGGACGGTTGGCTTTTCCGCGAGATTCTCTCTGGGCGCTTCCCTCTGCTGGGTGTTTTGCCTCGACCGGATAATGTTTGTCGCACTTCCGAAATGTATTCTTTTAGCTTATCTGAACACTTTTTTTTTTTAAATTTAACTTTTTGACCTTTCCTTCGGAATTGTAATTTATTTTATGATGTTTTGCTGAATTTTTTTATTTTTAAATTACGTTTCCTTAGAATTTCGGATACAGGCATTACGTCGCTGAAGTATTCAAACTTTTACTACAATAGGTGTGAAAATTTCCAAATTTCCAACTTGTCCGAAGTTTGGGGTTCTGAATGAAACTAGGACTTTCAGTACTTATTCCACTTTACAAGGCTTATTTTTAAATATTCTTGCACTTGCGTTTTATGTACCTATTTATTTTGTTACCCAAGCTCCAAAAATACCCTAAGTTATCCTTGAATTATTTAACTATAAGGGAAACCCGATTAACGTAACTCCTTAACCCTTTAGAGACCAGTGAATCCTAGGCAATTGTAAATTCTCCGAACGTGAATAGCTGTCATCAGCGAACTAAAGCAACTGCGTTAAATTCAACATTGGGCAGATACAATTTCAAGCAGAGCATTGCATCCGCGTGTTGTGTTTCCGAAAAGGCACAAGATACCAATCGCGAATCCGATTATTTAAACAAAACTGTTATTATTCAAAGGATAATTTATATCAACAAATTTAATGCAGATTTACTAATTTATTTTAATTTAATACAGCATTTATTAAATGAAATAGTTTGCTAAGACAGAAAAACAACTGCGAAATTCCTGAAACATCTATTATATAACTACGTCAATATCTCCAAGTTTATAAGAAAATCTGAGCATACTTGACCGTTAATGAATTACTCGGAATACCCGCCTTAGCTTGTCAATTACGAAGAAATTCCATTCGCGATAAGTTTGCGCGGCAAAACAGGCAAAGAAGCCACTAACTAAGAAGACAGCGGAAGTTAAAAACTTAAAAAAACAAACAAGCAGCAAAACCAGCAAAAGCGGAAAGGAGGCAAGGATCGTACGAGATTTTGAGTCCTTCGGAGAAAGGAATTAATTAAATAAACGTTACTTTCGGTACAGTCGAACTTCGCCGCCCCGCTAAAGTGGGCGCGCGGCCGAGCAAACTTGCGAAAATCTTGAAAAGCCCAGGAATTTGATTAAACTGCGAAGAAGTAAAATCCTCTCACTTCCCCTCGCCGATCCGACTTTCTCCTCGCGAGTTCGCCGTTAATTGCTCCTTGTGCGATTGTAAATCAAATATTTACGAATTATGAGGGCAGTCGAGCCTCCCGGCTCGCGTTATTCGATTATAGGCGCATTCGTTATTCGAGCGGCGCCAATCTGGGAGGGTTTAATTGCTTCTCGAAAGTTTTAATTTTCGTTTCAGCGCAAGATTTTCATTTGCGAAGTTCAATGCGCGCCAATTCGGTTGTGAAGAATTTTCAGCGACATCGTTAAGAGTTTAATTATGTGTCTAGCAGATGAATTAATACATCTGCAATACGTATAGAGTTGAATTTTGTAATGAAATAGTGCGGCATTTAAAAGTCAAGAATTCCTATTCTATCTCATGAATACTTAATTTTACAAATGAATAATTATGATTCTTCGCTTAAAGCCTAGAAATTTCTTATTTAAATTACTTTCTATCACTAATCCGATTTAACTCTAAGGTTTTTCATTGTAAATCTTTTCCTGATTTTCCCCCGCCATCTATCTATACAGGAAGTAAGTAAACCATCTCACATTCTTCCTCGATAAAATCCCTCAAGGCTTGAAACTCGGACTCGAAATCGAGCTCGATGTAAATGATTAATACATCAATTACCTCGCGGTGAACCGTCCTTAAAAGAAAAAGAACCGAGTTCAAGTTTCCGCGCCGGACTCCTCGTCTAACCACTCACCGGTTCCACTCCCTTTCTTTTTTTTTTCCTCGATCCTCCCGCGGATCTCCTCGGCGAGTTGCTTCCTAATTAGAAGCGAAAGGCGCCGTGCAGCGCAGTTTAAAGCGGAATCGACGAAAGAGGCGAACGTGTCTACGTGGAATTCTGGGGGCAGCGGTTCTCCGATCGAACGAAGGCGAGGAAGGCCACTTTGCCGATCCCCCTCACCTCCCGGATTAAATAACAGACTCGATAAGCTGAAAAGTGTGAGCGGATGCTCCAGAGGCCGGCGGCAGGCTATTTCGAGTGACTAATTAATTGCGACGTCTTCGGGAGCTAATTTTGAGGAGGCGGTTTTATAGTCGGGAGGTGACTCGGGAACTCGCTGTAAAAGGAAGCGCGACTGTGTTCCTAGAAGAATGAAGCTTTTATTAACAAACTGACGGGTGTTTGTTATTTCGGTGCATCGTTGCGCGAAACAAACCGGCTTGATTGAACTTGTTCGACCATCAAATTTGCTCTTTAAATTTTTCTAGCTGAACGAGTAAAGCACCTTCATTATTAACTTTATTCTCACGACCTTTTCAGAGGTATTTATTTAAATTTATCGCGTATTAAGTACACGATGTATATATAAATTGCTAAAAATGAATTTTATTTTAAAATACATAGTCATAGTCAAGAACATATCGAATTCTCCAAAACTATCTCCATTTGTGACAGACTTCCCGAAGGATAAAAATTATTGCACGCCATTATTACGCTCGAAGGATCCGGAACTTGATGCAAGATTAAAGAAGCTTCTACAAGAGCAAAGTCGGGCGCATGCAAAACTAGAAGCGTAAAATCCATTTTTCCTGCAGGAGCGGATTGGCGAGGTGGGGGAGGGGAGGGGGGCGATTTCTCTTTTTATCGCAAGACACTTCACGCGAGCCGTCGACATCGGAGAAAAAGGCTAGAAATTCTCGGCGCGCCGCACGGAAAGGATGTTAATCGCCCTCGTCGGTCAAGAGCCTACGTAAGAGCCATAATCTCGCTCAAAATTCGCCAACGTCGCCGGCCATTAAGCGCATTAACTCTTGCGCGCGCTCGCGTCCCCCCTTCGGATATCGGGAGGTGAGTGCACCTTCGTTCTTTATCTCTCTTGAATTCTCCCTCTTTTGTTCTCCCACCATCCCCGGCCGCCGTCGTCGCGTTTTTTTTGCTCGCTTTCTGCCTTTTTTTGCTATTTCGTGCTCTCTCTCTCTCTCTCTCTCTCTTCCTCTTCCGCCGTTTCTTCGGAAAAATTTTCCACTCTTTACAGCCGTGTACATTTCTCGTTTTTCCTACCGTTATACCCTTTTGCGCTTTTTTTCTTCTACTCATCCCGCTCTTTTTTTTATATATTCCTATTTTCTCGTTTCTTGGTAACTTTCTTACTCTACGTAGGTTTATGAAATTGATAATTAATCGCTTAATAAAGAATTTTTGTTTTTTAGATTAGATGCTTTTATGGAGTTTCCTTTCACAAAGTAGCTGTTGCTGAATATTTTAATGGATGTAAAATTAATAATATGTATTGATTTTAAGTAAATCAATAAAAATTCAGTTATTCGCCGTCTAAAACTTTTACTATATTCAATATTAATAACCAAAGGGGACTGCAGGTACGCAGGAAACATTTTTAATAATAAGTTTTTGCGCAAAGCGGCAATATACGCGAAATATAAATCGCTCACCGATGCATGAATATAGGTTGAAAAATTCCTGAAAACTATTTTTAATTCCCTTGCGTGTAAAAACTTGCAAAGTTTCTAATGAATAAATAAATCAATAATGCTACATTGGCTCCCCGTTTATTATTCCCAAAAAAAGCTGCTTTAAAAAATAAAAACCAATTAAACACCGCGTACCGAACAATAATTTAAAATCTGTACGGTATTAAAATAAATCAATGACTCGAAAGGACGACCCCGTTTCCCGCCGAACCGTGAATCCGCAAATTCAACTCGAAAAATCGCTCACGTACTCCTCAAGCATCGATAAGCTAACCCCGAGACACACACTTCGGAACGTTCAAAAATCAGCTCGTCCTTAGCCCGACAACGGGCTCGACCAGCCGCGCAAAATCGCTAAAAAACTTTTCGGAATCTTGCACGGCGAAGCGCGAGTCCTGTACATCCCGCCGCTTCGCCGTTCGTTCTCCTTCGGCGAATGCTGGCCGACTGCCAGGTGAGCTTTTATTGGGAACGGACGAGCGAAGAAGTCAGTCGGGCTTGATCCGAGCACTTGGCCCCGCGCTTATATCTCTCTCTCTATCTATCCCTCTCGCGAGCGCGTCCGGCAAAAAGGGACGCGTGTTCGATCGCTCGTGCTTGCACGCGGATGGAAATTCGAGGCGCGAGCTGCAGCTGGCTGGACCGCCCCTTTTTCCGAGCGATTTCAATTACGAGAAGCCGCGACGCTCGATTAAGCGCTCAAGGCGGGCTAAGCGCTCTGTGCGTTCGGATTGCATATTGTGATTCGCGAGTAAGATAGGGCTGCATTATCGGAGGGCGCGCGGCTACACGTAATGACGCTTTCATACAGGCGGCGGCGGCGGTGTCGCGGTGATAAAGGTGCATTAAAGAGTGATTTATCGTCGATTTGATGGGATTCGGGAGAGCCTCCCCCCAGCGCCGGCGGATGCTCTTGTAATCGATGCTCGTCGATGATTAAGTTTGCATGTTACGGAGGTTCGATTGCTTTTGTATGGAGAAAAAGTAGTGTAATTATTAGGTCTACTTGCCTCGATAGGCGAGGGGTCTTGTTATTTCTATTTTTTATCGGTGGATAAAATAAAAATTCTCAATAGTTTTTTGAAAAAGTTTAATGTGTTTTCTAATTAAGGGAAGAAGATACCCAAATTATACAGAAGGCCTAGAATTGATTAAAAATAATTTTTATATTCTCAGTAACACATATATTTATAGAAAGTATGAAAAAGTGTATTTCAATCCACTTCAAGTATTAGTTTTAACTAACAGGTATTAGTTTTAACAAGTTCTTTGTA
The DNA here is from genome assembly GCA_035047165.1 of Ormyrus rosae. Lineage (NCBI taxonomy): Eukaryota > Metazoa > Arthropoda > Insecta > Hymenoptera > Ormyridae > Ormyrus > Ormyrus rosae. The sequence continues at coordinate 30,653 of JAWWML010005065.1, forward strand.
TAAGAATAAAAAAATCTATGTTACAAAAACTTCTATTGCTAGAACATATTATAAATTAAAATAAAAATAAAAAATAACTTAATTATTAATAATAATTTATAATCTATATTTTAACAAAATATTCTGAGAACTTATATGCATGTTTTGTACAAAGAACTTATGTATAAAATTTGAGACATGTCCTTCGAAACCCATTGCGCAGACTGATAATCAAATATTTGGATTGTTACGGTTTTTTGGTGGGGAATCTGACATTCTAAGTTAAAATTAATACCTGGAGAGAATTGAAATACATCTTTTCATACTTTCTATAAATATATGTGTTACTAAAAGTATAAAAATTATTTTTAATCAAATTTAGGCCTTCTGTCTAATTTTGGTACCTTCTTCCCTTAAATGGGTGAAAATAAAATTGAAATGTTTCTCGAGATTAATGCGCAAACGAAGAAGCAGCGTCGCTAATATTTCGCTTAAAAAAGAACAAAAGATTGATCTTCCCGCTAATCTATCTCAACTTGTACAACAACAGTTATCGAACAATTACTTAAGGTATACAAACGAGACACGTCGTCAAGATTTCCAAGAACGTCACGCGAGCCTCTTTCCTTATTTCAAAATAATCAAGCGAAAATCTCATTAAGCACTTCGCACTCGTCGCCTAACATAAACAGTTGCTCGAGCGCTCGAATCTTCATCACTCGAACACCGCGGACCGCGCGCTTTGAGCTGAAATTTAAACGACCAAATACAGGACCACGCGGCGCAGAGATTCGGCAAGCAGGAGCACTCGAGAAAAACTATAATCAATTACGGGGCTGCTCCGATTTTCCGGCAGAAGCCGCGGCGAGGCAGAGGGATGGAGTAGAGAACCGCGCGATTTCCTACAATGGGAATCGTTTTGCGAAAAGCTCCCGGCCCCGCCGGTCGCCGTGCGACTTCCACCCGCGTCATTTCTCTCTCTCCAGCAGTCGTAGTGCAGTGTGCCCCGCGGCGCGGAGTCCCGGCCGGTTTCCGACGTTAAATATTCATGATACGAGAGACCGGCGCGTATCTGGGCCATTGTTCTGCCCGATTCTCTTTCTCCTCTTCTTCCTGGTTCGCGTGCGGCTTCAACTCCGGGGCTCTCTCTCTCTCTCTCTTTGGCCAAGCGCAAGCGGAGCTCTTTCGAGAGCCTCGGGATTGTCTCGAGGGTCGCCGCGCGCGCGGTTGCGTTTATTTATCGGGGCTTCCCGCCGAGATGCGTATCTTTATGCCGAGCATCCGCAAGAGCTATCGATCCGTTTGTGTATGCTGATTCGCGCTCTTGGTTTTCTCGCGAAAAACTGACCCGCGCGGCTCGAGGGGAGAAGGTAAACGAAATGCAGTCGCTCGCGGTTACGAATCTTTCTGGGTCTTTTGATAAAAATTATAAAACTGTTGTCTTCGCTCTTTGTTTAAGTATCGGACACATTGAATTATTAAAGTTTCGCGTAAGATTTTAAAGCGATATTTAAAAAGTTTGAAGAATGATGGATGGAACAGCGAGTAATCCTTAGAAAAAGCGTCAAAACTTTAATGAGAAGCTCGAAGACTTTTTCGAAGAAAATCCAACCACCCCAAACATTAAACAGCTCCAAATAAAATCAATAAAGAAATTAGCCAATCGAATCTAAAACTCCGCCCTCACCTCGTTCTCGCTCAAGTTTCCTCGGCAGTCCTTACCCCCAACCACCGAGGCGACGAAAGCCGCGGCATTACGCTTATCACTCGCTCGTATGATTGATTACACGAGCCGTTTATCCTTATGCAATCTGCGCGCAAGCTCGCGCTCGCGTCTTCCTCATTTCGAGGCGCGCGAACCCGAGGAACTGGGTTGAGTCGCTTCGCTCGAGGCCTCCACTCGTGTGTACGCGTCGACGCGTCCCGGAGAGCGGAGTCTCGAGAGAAGCCAAAGGCAGAGAGAGAGGCTTCAAACGGAACGCGCGAGAGACGCACACACCGCGGCGAAGGCTTCGGATGAGTTTCCGCGAACGCCGAGAGTGTAAATCGATGGGAATAATTTCGAGCGACGGGGAAAGAATTCGCCCGCGGGGCGTACGGCGAGAACGGGGCGAAGTTTCTTGCTTGGAGGCGAAGGTGAAGCCCCCTCCTCCCTTCTTTTGAGTCGCCGTAACTTTTCATGAAGAAACGTTAAATTCTTAAGCTCGGGATTATGCTTTAAGCGTAAAGAAGTAAATCTTTTAAGCTGCGGTTAAGTGCGCGAAAGTGATATACTCGCTGTTGATTAAATAACTTGGACAATGCCCGGGCTGCTTTTTGCCGCCGTCGCAAAATGAAATTCGAGCTGGATTTCTTATCATAAACAGATATCAAAAACACTTTGTCCTCGAATCACCGTAAATTTCGTACTCGCGGCGATATCGTCAAGCGGTCTACAAGCGGCTCCTCCTCCGAGCTCCCGTAAAATTCTCCGGCGGCGCGTTAAATCAACCGACAAGCTGGCCCGTAAAATCCCCGAGGAGAAAATCCCGCTCCTTAAAAAGAATTAGCATGCGCACAATGTTTTTAATCGCAAAGCGGCGGCGGCGGCGCGCGTCGCGCTCGTAAAGCGCCGCGATCGCGGCGGCGGATAACCTCCTCGCCGCGAAAATGACTCACTCCTCCCCCCACCGCCACCCTCCTCCTGCGGCCGCTCTGCTGGGAAAACGCGGTTATTGCCTCGAGGCCGTTGACGAGAGTTAGTTGACTCGGCGCTCTCTCTCCCTCCGCGGGGATCTTATCGCGCCGGGCCGTGAGAAGCCGCTAAGTACATACGCTTGAATCGAACTTAATACGCGCGATAGCATCTTAATGAGGCCGAGCGCCGGGGACCCTTTAAACAACCGTCTGACTGCGGCGCGACTTTTTTCACTGACGGCTCTGGGTCTCTGCGTATGCATGTGTGTGTGTGGCTTGAACCAGCCGCGAGGGATTTCGCGCTTTTTTTAAGTCTTTCTCGAGGAGAAATCTCGCGGAGCTTCTTTGAGGCGCGAAAATTAGAGGGCTCCGCAATGAGACTATTTTGGGATCTCTCGTGTAAAAGAGCAGGGCGCATCTTTAGATTTTTATTTCGCAGTAAGTTTTTTTTGTCGAAACTACTCGAGGAGTTGAGAAATAGCTTTACGTATACGTATATTTGTTTCTTTAACAGGCAATTGACAATTTTTTAAATTTATTGGCAGTGTTTAATACCAAATAAATAAAACATCAACAATGATACTTTTAATCTATTAATTTAAATCAAAGTCACTTCCCAAACAATTGAAATATCAAAACCGCATATCTACTTTATACCCCGGCGTCTCAAGCGCAACGCACATAAATTGATCCATATTTCCCGAGAAAAATCCGCCGAAATTAGTTCCGCGTAATCCTTAAAAAGAAACTGCCGAGCTCAGCCCAGGAAAAAAAGAGCATCCTCTCTCTCCGCCCGCGATATCGTCCTCGAAATCTTGGCATCGATCAAGCAGCGCGCGCTGCTGCCGGCGCAAAACTTTCGCGAAAGGCAGTCGGTGCTCGGTGCAGCGGCAGCGGCAGCCGGCGTATGTGTATCTCCTTCCCCGGGAGTCGCTCTCCTGCGACGCTATTAAGTCACTTAAGCCGTCTATCTTTCATCTGTCGTGCGCGCGCGCGCTGCCGGAGAATCGCGTCCCGAGATTTTCGCTGGAAACAAAGCTGCCCGCCTCTCAGTTCGTTAATTGAATCCCGGTAATTGAAAAGGAGGCTTAATACTCTATTAAGGTATGGCCGGCCGATAGCGACCGGGATTAAATTCCTTTCTGATAATTTGTACGACAGCCCGAATGCTATAAGCGAGTTGATGGTTCATCGACGGTTTCGTGCTTTTTTTCTTTTTATAATGACAAACTCTTTGTAGATCTGACTTTGTAGATCCCCGTCACTTTTGACATTCTCGAAGTCTCCTGTTTTCAAGATAAAACGAGATGTAGTACAGTGCAGCTCTACTTCATTTTGTGCAGAGCATAAAATTTAAAATGCCAAAGCAAACTTTTTACTTTACGTAAAAAAATCCTATACATATCGCAACAAAAAAAATGACAAATACTTATCAACAAAGTTCTATTCAAAAAATGCGAAAGCTCACACAATTTAACGTCTTTTCAAAGTACACTCCCCCTCCTCCCCCTCTCGTACAATTCAATCGGCCCATTCCGAAGAAATTAGCTGCAAGCAAAACGCAAACAAGCCAAAAGCTTACTTTCGCGTATCCGAAACGAGAAACATCGCGGAAACTTTCCCTGCATACATTAACTTATAAGTTCACGCGCCAACTTTGGCCCCGCCACTCCGCTCTTCCTCTCCCTATCTCTCTATTTTCGCGTAGGTGTGTGTTTTTTCTTCTCGTCGCGACCGCCGAATGCATTATGCCTGAGAGCGTCACGCGGCAACGACCTCCCGCTAATTCCGCGAGTGTTTTTCTCTTCCCTTCAGCCGTCAGCCGAGTCGAGGGGCCAGAACAAACAGTGGCCTTTAACGCACTCGCGCGACTCGAGCCGCGCGGGATTCACTGAAATACGATCTCTCGATTAATAATTCACTCGTAAAGTTGGCGCTCAGACATTGATTCGTTTAACGGCGCCGCATTTGTTTGGGAATTCGCGGCGAGAAAGCGGCCAGAGTGCCTTATTACGAAGGGGTTCGCTTTCGTCTATTTTACCGCGGCGGCGCTCCTTTAATGCCGTATCTTTTGCTCGCGGAGCGGCGCAATTCAGTATTAAATTTGTTTAAATGGAACTCGCCGGCGAAGTTGAAACAGCCGACGACTGCGGGATTTTCGAGCGAAGCGGCGACGCAAATTAAGTGGAATAAGTAAACGAGCGATCGTCCGCGACCAGCGTAACTTTTTTTTTATATATAAGCGCAAGACTGCTTCGGTTTTTGAAACTTCGACAAGAGAATGTTCCTCTTGAAATTCTGAAGAAAAACTCGCGGCGCATTTTCTTCGCAACTTGTTTCGCTGCACTTAAATTAAATCTAACGAGGTACTCGGTTATTTATGGAAAAATAAAAAAAAAAATTAAGCGAGACCCGCGGGCATCCCACGAACACCTTTTCCAAAACTATAACGACTCGATCAAGGAATCCAGCAGGAAACGCCAAAGTCCATTTCGGAAAACCGGCGGCGTGATTGCGTGAAGCAGCAACTTTCAGCCCCGGCGAATTCTTATCTGGGAAATTAGTTCGTCCGTCGGCTCGTATAGCTTCAACGCGGAAAGCCCCGCAGTGTAAGCCCGCTTCCCCGTCTTTCCCAGAGAGCGGAAGTCTCCTTAGTAGTGGTGCAAGCTTCCAGAGAGAGAGAGAGAGAGAGAGAGAGAGTCCTCGCGCGGCTGTACCCGATAATTAAGGTGCTGGACTAACCGACGATATCTGGATTTACGATAGTCCGGCGAAAAGCCATTATGGTCGTAAAGAGGAGAAGGGAGGAAGGCGGCGAGCGGCGGGCCGAGATTTTGCCCGAGGCGCCGAGCGGCGATTAATCATGGCCCGAATTATCTTTGATACGCTCGATATCGAATTTGTAGCGGCGCGGTCAGCTGGCCGCAGCTCGAGTCGAAGGACTGATAGCAGTTTTAATGCGCATCGAGGGCGCGCTTCGGATTCTAACGGACGTGTGGGTTTCGTCTTCGGAGGAGGGGGAAGTGGAAGTGGTTTAGGCTGAATGGGTTAAACGACTATCGACTTTTTTGAATTACTTATTTAAGTATTGCATATTTTGTGATAATGAACGTTTGTATTTGTAACAATGTAAATTATTCAAAGAAAATTATATATACAACACTTTACCGAAGAAATTAAAGTTTTTAAATTTAAGAAAAATAGCTATCAAGAAAAATATTAAAAATTTTATAAAATCTATGTAGAAATATATTACAACTGTTAAAGATTTAAAAAATTGTTATATAGTTTATATACAATTATAAGACAATCGTCGACCAACTATCGTTTGTTTAATCTTGTAAACCAAATTTATCTAATATAAACAAACTGGGATATTAGTTTTTATGTTAGTGTATAAGAACATTATTATAACCAGCCTATGAACAGGTAATTACGTTTACCTCAATAGGAATCACTTATATAATTTATTTTCTGCATGGTTCAATAAATTCAATTCAATTTAATTAATTCTAAGACTTTCCTTTCTTTGACCGTAGGTGTTTTTAATAACCTAGTGTTGATTTGTTGTTGACAATTGTTGCAATTTTTTTTAATTCAAAGCAAAACGGAAGAACTTAATTGTAATTAAATGCTTACCAAAATATTTTTCATTTACCTTGTGGAAATTCTATCAATTACACGCAATTATCCTCAATAGCACTCTCGACATAAAATAAATGTATGGAATTCAATAACAAAATTGCCCATCTCGCAGCTCAACCGGAGGAACAATGAAAACCCTTGATAAAGCATTACCCAGACAATAATCTCCTTGTAGTCATCTCATCCACCACGTAAGACACCGCTATTGATTGTAGAACGTAAGATAACAGGCTTTCTCCACTTCCAGCAGAGCTCTCCTGCTGCTCCAATAACCCAATTAGAAATATATTCGGGCATTGTTTCGCGGACCGACGTAACGCCCATTGTAATCGAGAACTTCCGGCGGTTCTCGCGCGTTACAACCGTTTGACGTCCGGTCATTGTCCGAGCAAACGAGAAGTATAAGTCCGAAGAAAGGAGAGCGCCGCCGAAATTGGCGTGGGAAAATTAAAAGCCCTCGGCGGCCAATTGTGCGGTGGCCGTCAGTTGTCGAAAGCAAGCGAGTACATCCCCCCCGCTATCTTCGATACGGTTTTATCTCAGATTCTCTTGCTGTCGCTACGTTTTTAGGTCGGCAAGATAAACGGTTGCTTGTTGCCGGCTGGGCTTTTCTTTTTCCAGCTTGGAGATCCGAACCGAGTGGAGATGGATTTTATTTGAAAAAAATGAAAAAAAAATGAAAATTATATTTTGCTGCGCCGCGCGCCTCGGTCGTTAAAATATTACGAAACTTTCCTAAACGTTCTGGAATAGCCGGAAGATAGGAGGTAAAGAGCGCGAGTACACGAGTATACTACATAAATTACGAACTTCATGAAATATATAAGACGCACTCGTGTGTACAAGTTGAAAAGTGGGTTTCGAAAAGTAAAGAACTCGCCCTTAATTGCAAAGGAATTAAGGGATTGGATTAAAAGCAGAGGACGCAATAAGGGGAAAGCTTAGAAAGAAATTTTCCTCGACAAATACGTTTGAATTAAATGAATTAATCGAATAAATGAATTGTAATTTTTTTTGTTTCAAAAATAAAATAATACATTTTTTTAATAAAAATTAATAAAAAAACCTTATGAATCGATTATATTTCTTGGAACAAAATTGAATGACTGAAATATATATTTTTGTCGTTTAATTTTTTAACTGAATAAGTTAACATTTTTCAATTGTAAAAGACTACTTTTTAAAAATATACTTTTAAATTAAAAAGTGAAATCTCGTTAAATATAAAAGTTATGATTATAAAAGTACCTGGAAAAACGAAGTTTTTTCCTTTTTGTAAAATAAATTTCTAAGAAATACAATACAGAATAGGTTACTTTATGAATAGCAGTCATCGTCGTGGACCTCAAGAGCTCTTCAAAATTCTTTCTCCAATGAAAGTATAAAGTGCATAAACAGCCTTACAAGAAAGCCTTGGAGAAAAAATATGTTTCAAACCACATCCTCGTACCATCATTGAAAAAAAAAAAAGAAACTAGGCAAAACAAGTTATTAATTCAAATACCTCCTCGCAAGAAGCCCCTCCTGAAATTACAAGCTGTGCAAATCCAGCTTGACTACAAGGCGAAACAGACGATATTACCGCGGAAAGCGTCGCGGCACCTCGAAGGAATTTCCGGGGCATCATCGGGCATGCAAATCGGCAGGGGCCTCTGGGCAAGCAAAAGCGGGAGAGCGTCTAGCTCGATCGCTAATCCAATCGCTTATCCATTCGTTATCGCGGCCCGTAGCCGCGGAATGTCGTCGGATTTAATTTCGGGTACGCCGCCCTGGATCAACGATCGCGCCGCAAACCCAAAGGCGGAGAACGGAGAGAGAGAGAGCGAGAGAGATCTCCGAGTCGGAAGTTCTCGCGCGCTCTTAACGGCCGCGAATAATTCAGCCGGATTCTCCCGCCGATTGGAACATTAGAATTTAGACCGCGCGGCTGGCCGCAGGCGGATTGACTCCCTCGGCGCTACCTCTCCTCTCGTCGGCGTTTACTTCCGTTCGTCGCGGTTTTTAACCCGCGCTAATTTAATTGCATTTGCAGAGAAAGATTTAAAACAGCGAAGTGGAAATAGAAGAGGAGCATTTTGAATGGTGTTCAAAGTAGTTTATGCGCAGTACTAATGTTAGAAAAATGTAATCCTGAAAAATGGCCAAGAAGTAGGCCGTGAATCGACATATTTAATATAAATTTTTTTCGATTAAATTATAAAGTAGAATTTGGCCAAGTGGTCTGAACCTGAATTATTAAAGTTAAAGTTAAAGAATTATAATAGTTTTTAACACTATTATTCTTCCACCTTTTAATTTGAGATTTACAATTACATAAAACAATGTGGCTTAAAAAGCAGCAGTAAAACGTGTACAAAAGTTTCGGTACATAAAAATGTATAATAATTCATATTCCATATCTATGCATGGGCATTTTACCCACATCAGCAGATTGGTAAAATTACTTTAAAAAACATTACATTTAGGAATGATAGTTGGTCAGAGATTTGATCAATAGTTGGCCACCTGTTTAGTGGAATTATCAAATTTATATTCGAAAAATGGAATTAAAATCTACGAAGGTGCCTTTATTTATAAATCTTACATTTCCTTTTAAATCAAACAATATGAATCCAAAATTACTCCAAAACTACAATTTAAACCAAATATTTCTTTTAATTGGTTTTGTTAAATTTCTTCATCTTCCTTTCCAGCGGGTCCCTCCAACCATGTAAAAAAAAACTCAAAGTGACAAAGTCGGAGTTGCAGGAAGGCAGCGGCGCGGCAGAGGCGCACCGTCCGTTTATCACGTAAGACGCGGCGGGAAATCTGACAGCCACCCCCCCCCCCTCACTTCCACGTATACGCGGCGTGCAATGCCGCTGAAATAAAACGAGAAATTTATTGCGGAAACTGCGCGGATGCAGTGTTCTACACTCCTCGAACAACAACAGCCAGTTGCCGCGCCGCGGCGGCCGCAGAGACGCTGTTTTATCGACTTTGTTATTGCTCTTACGCCCATTTCTTTATTGCATGAGGCGGATAAAAATTTCAGCGCGTGCCGCCTCTCCTTTTGCTCGGCGCGACCTGAATATCGCCCCGCTAGCTCCGATAGAGCGGTTTAGCTGCAACAGCATCTAATCGTTACATTGATTTATACGAGGATACTTTGAGTTACGCTTGAAAATCATTTTCAGATACATTTTCGCGGCTTCGTTTTTTAAACCACGTATAGTGGCTTGGATGGTTGAATAAAATTTTATTCTGGAGGTTATAACGGGTAGCTCGTGTACCTTATTGAATTATTTATTTTCTTCTTCTTTAATTTGACAAGCTATTGAATTTCAAAATACTTTAATAAGTAAAAGAAACAAGGTGCTGTCAGACAGTAGAAAATGTTATAAAAAGGTTTATTCTTTTAATTTTGTCAGTTTACATCTACTGTCTAATTAATTTTTAATTATACAATATATAAATAATTTATAGACATACTACTGTCAGAACCCGTTTGAAAAGCTTTAAATTAATTATCTGATTTCAATATTTTTTGCGAATCTGCATGAATAATTATTTTAATTCATTAAGTGTTCAGTGATTTTAAAACTGAAATTCTTGAAATGAAAATAATCTTGATAAGTAATAAATTTAGATCTTGATTATTTTAATGAATTATTTTATTTTTACATAAAATCCGAAGTAAAACTTGCTCAAAAATAATTGATAGGATAAAAGAAATTTTCTACGTAATTTCACGTGTATATTTTATATTTCAATTGTAGCATAAATCTTATCTGTAACGTAACCATTGTCATAAAATTTTTTACTTGCAAAAGTCCCGTTACGTTTAAAGAACAATCATTCCTTCCTGATAATTTTCACGTCACTAAATGTCTACCATTTCTCTCTCCCACCTTGTTTCCAATTAACATCGAAACGAGCCCTAATCACTTCCACGCATTGCTAAAATTCACGCAAAAGAAACCGCTTTTTCATAATTGAGTGCGGAACATTCGCACCCGAAAATTTAGTCACCGTCGAGAGGCGCATCGGCCATAAATCAGCGTTCATTTTCTCGCCTCGACCAAAAACAGGATACGTACAAACGACGCTCCGTCGCGGTGCATCAAAAAGGCAATTGCACGTAAGTGATAAATTCGAAATGTAAAACAGTCATTTTTCAGGACGCCGCTGGCGGCGATGCCTCAAAGCGCGCGCGAGACAAAAAAAAAAGAAAAAAAAACAGGCGTCTGGCGACGTGAACAAATGAAGAGTCCTCCTCTTTCGCCAACCGAAACGCGAGAAGACTGCTGGTGGCGCGCAAAGCATACATAAAATATCGGGCTGACGGAAGTTCGTTCATTTGAAGCGTCAGTTCCGCGACTCCGCAACGTCATCGTGCAATTATGGGTCCAATTAAAGAGCTGCGAGACACGGACGGGTAATGGAGACTTTTAAGAATACTCTTCAACTCTGTTATGTCAAAGCATTCATCAAAATGTGTACGACACTTGTTTTATCAATTCGACTTATTTGAATAATTTTATTAAATTTTTCCTTCAAGTTTTCAATGTTGGATTTTTTAATGTTTCACAAGATTAAAATTAAAGCAATTAAGACATTTAACGAACTGCCCAATGAATGAAAACTATGAACTACACAAAATATACTTTAAAACCGGTGCTAAGTCATTGGCAGTTTGCTTCCTCCTAACTAATTTATTGTTCCATTATTATCTCGTTTTTATTATTTTATTTTTATATGCTCATTTTAGAATT
>JAWWML010005106.1:0-41604 GCA_035047165.1 Ormyrus rosae
GAGATATATTTTTTCATACTTTCTATAAATATATGTGTTAGTGAGAGTATAAACATTATTTTTAATCAATTCTAGGCCTTCTGTCTAATTTGGGTACCTTCTTCCCTCAATCGAGCTTTTTAAATTGATCTCTTATTTCAGATTAGTCCACTCCGAGACTGCATTTTATTTGTCCACTTTCTGACCGGTATAGTCATGTACTCTTTGACCAGTGGAGTCTGTGGAATCCTCACCGTCTGTAGTTTACACATTTCCAGTCGATGCGATATATTATCTTCGATGTTTCAGAGCCTTGCTAAAGACTTCAACTATAATTTGTTGGGCGTCATCGTCAAAGAACACTGGAAATCTTTGAGGTATATCTTACTGAAACAATTAAAACATTTATTCCAAGTTTAATAAGTACATTAAATTAAAAAAAAATGGGTATTATTTTATTGTTTGTAATTAAGTTTTTTGTGAATTGTTTGAGTTGAGTTATGATGGAGTGAATGCAAATACTAAAATATATTTTTAGATTTGCTTCAAAATTGGAAGAAACCTTAAACGAAATTTGTTTAGTAGAAATGGTTGGGAGTTCAATCAATCTTTGTTTACTTGGGTATTATTTTGTTACTGTAAGTGAATATTAGCGTATTCAAAGTTGATGGAAAAATTAATGTTGTATAAATTTGAATAATTATACAATTAATTTTATAATTTTTTTTTTTTTTTTGTAGAATCTTGAAGACAGTGACACATTTGGAATTGTCCTCTATTCGCTTTTACTTTGTTCGTTAACTTTCAATATATTTATATTTTGTTACGTCGGCGAAACTTTAACCGAACAGGTATAATATTATGCTTTTCGGTATTATTAAATAGATTTATTTCTTTATAATATTATTAAATAACAAGCATTTCTTTTCTGTATTATACAGTGTGAAAATATTGGTACTGTCATATATACACTAGATTGGTATAATTTATCTGCAACACAAAGCAGAAATTTACTTATTATAATAATATTAACGCAACGTCCAGTTGTATTGACAGCTGGGAAAATGGTCACACTTTCCATAAAAAGTTTTTCAAATGCAAGTATACAAAATTTATGGTCTCTGTTCATTTGATGTGACATGTCTCATATAGTATAACTATAGAAATATTAAACTTGAAGGTAATTAAAACTGCTGCAACGTATTTCAACATGCTCCGGGCTGTCACAGTGAATTCTTAATCGTTTCTATATAAAATGAATCACTAGATACAATAGAAGTTGTGAGGATTTTGTTAGCAGTCGTAAAAATTAATTGTAAATATATTGTGATAAATGCTTATTACCAATAAAAAGTCGATGGCTCTGAAGAGCTTTGCCGGATCTCCTGGGTGTACGAGTGGAAAATGCGACAAAGCTTTTCGGGGCCATCGAGGTGTATTATTTAAGTATGTACATTTGTGAAAGATCTTAATTTAACGATGTTTCGCTAAGTCAGTAAAACTATTTGAAGTATGAAGGCATTATGAACTCTGTAAAAAACTGCAATTTATATAAAAGGTAAGATTTAATTTTCATTTGGCCATCAGACTCTCCTACAAGACAGAAAAAAATGGATGTAAGGACCATGTTCATATAAAACCATGCAAGATCGTGAATCAAATTTTCAGAATTTATATCTGATCATGGTTGATTAATATTATTAATTAAGATATTTATTATCTTTCATGAACGTTTATTCCAGATGAAACTTCGGTTATTCCTAATCATGTAATATGAAGAGCTTTAAATTCTCGAAAATGATTCGAGAAAATTTATGCGTTCCAATTTACTTGCTCTTATATTTAAAACGTATACGTTTTCAATTCCGTTTACCAGTAAAGCTTTGAATAAAACTTATAGCTTATTGCATTTCCAAAAGATATATTTTCATTCATTTCATTTTAATTTCATTTCATTTTAATTTCATTTTAATCAGATATTAGGCGATTAAATATTTGAATATTCACTACATGATAGTTCAGATAAGTAGTGCATCACTTTTTTACAAACTTAAGTTTCAACTTTTTGGTGCTTTAAATAAAAACTCGATTCCTAATCTTTTGTTTAGGCGTCTATGAATATGACTGCTTCCTTTATCTTGTTATTATAATTTCAATTTATTAATAAGAGGTGTAAGTTTTTTCTAAAATTATATTTCTTTTTCTATTGTTATACATACTTCTATTGTTTAAAATTTTTTGTGATATAACAATAGACGATGTACATGCATCATGCGCACTTCTATTGTTATCATCATCATAGAAATCAGTAGTGTTTCTGCATTATTATTGTTGAATTGTACATCTAAAAAGAACACTCACGTTTCTTCTAATTATCTTTCAACTGTAAAATTTACCTCAAGAGACTCAAAAATTAGTTATATTAATTTTTTCTGAATGAATTTAAAACGAACTTTCATGTCAATTTTCATCTTTTACCTATTAATGCCTTCCTGTATGAAATATATAAAATTTGGAAATTAATCAAATTCGGTGTCGAAAAGGTGATGACATTGAATAAACCCAGGTATAGAATAATTACTTTAAATCGTTAAGAAGTTCTTAGAATCTTTCTCGAATGGAACATATTAAATGATTGTACATCTCGATAGAAATTGCTTATCGATAAAATCCATTTAAAATAATTGTCTCTCAGACTTTGTGTTAGGATATAAGAATAAACGGAAGCTTTACAGCTTTTAATGAAGCTTAACAACATCCGTGAAACTTTGTTGCATTTACAGAAAGCTGTTTTAAAACAACTTTTCTTTGCTCAGCTAATTAGCTATCATTTGCAAATGTAAATAGAATCTATACCGATCATTATAAAGCATCTCCCGGAAGAGGATATAAAGTTGCTATAAGAAAAACGCTGACATAAGATGAATACTCTTTCTTTTAATTGTCTTTCCATCTCACTTTTTACAGAAGTTTTTAAAGAAATTAAATGTTTTTTATTTTATACTATTTTGATTCCAACTGATAAGACGCCTTATCCTCCTTAATAGAAATAATAAATTTGTCTAAATTTGCCAAACACTGCCAATATTGATATCAAACACTCTCCGGCTATGGTGCTTTGGACTGTAGGCATTATGAAACAGAGTTGAATAATTTTAAAGAAAGTGTGGTAGTAAAAAAATTATATAAAAAAACTTATATAAAATCCATTATACATATACAGTTCATACATAGGAATGAGCATACATAATTTGTATATAAACAACATAAATATATCGGTAAAATACAATAGGGTGGCCCCAGGGATGGCGCACTTTGTAGTTTTTGGGGTCTAGGTGTCGATTTAGCTTAAGATCATTATCTCCAAGTACCAGGTCGCCGATGATGATGTCTAGGTGGTGCGCTCCGTACTTTTCGAGTTCTACGTGACGATTCACCTTGAGGACAGTGTTTGACGGCACTTGCTCGCTGACAGAGTCACCTAGACCTCGAAAACTACAAAGTGCGCCATCTCTAGCGCCACCCTACTATATTTTACCGATATATTTATATTGTTTATATACAAATTAAGTATGCTCATTCCTATATATGAACTGTATATAATGGATTTTACATAATTTTGATCTAAAATTTTTACTTGGGAGTTATTTGGCAGTTTGGAAAGATTCAATAAAGTTTGCCATGTTTAAATGGTGTTTGCCAAGTTTAACAACGTTTTGCAATTTTTCGCCTAATACTGGCAACATTCTAAAATATTTAGCAATATTTATATAATAACATCCAAGACAAGATGTTTGATTAGGGCTCGAGTGAAAAATAATTTTTGCTAAACCTTGCCGAACTTTGCCAAATTTTTTCAAACTTTGCCGGGAACTCTGCAAAAAATCTTTCTCGTTAACCTTCCCATACACTGACAAATCTAGCTTGAACTTTTATTACATTGCGTAATGCTTGATAATATTCAACAGTGTTTATATTTTAGCAAGGAAGTTTGTTCTGTTATAGATCGTCTTAATGTGAATTTTGCCGAAATCTTAAAGAAAAAGAATTTTAATTACTAATTTAAAGTTGAATTATGACAATATTATTATTGTTTTTAGAGTAAAAAGTAATTAGCATAAAAGTATAAGATTGCGATGAACTAGTTTTCGTTGTTAACATTTTTTAACTTCGAATCAAAAGATTTGTAATTCAGAGCAACTAAAAAATGTATATATGTGAAAAGTTCTGCAAAAATAATAAAGTGTATAATAGCACTTGTAGGAGTATTTTTTTATACTCATTATGGTGCTATATAGTTTTGGACATTAGATGTTTAAAAATGATTGAAAACGAATATTCATTAAATTAGTTACAAAAGTTAACAGAGTAAAACACAGTAAATTAAATCCTACTTTACTTATGGCCAGATTTAGTGATTCGTTTGCATTGAAAAATCTAAATTGTAAAATGAATAATACTTTTTGCAGATTTGCAATTTTTACATCTAACTACTAAATTAAAATACAATAATTTTCATTTGTAAGTACGTATTATACTTACTAAAACAATAAAGCAATTTCACGACGCTTAAAAAATTCTTGTTTGTCTAACAACTGCTACTTACAATTTCGATTTTGAGTCGTCAAAAACTGTACAATTTTTCAACTTGCAACTTCTTCAAACTCTGTTGGTCGACTGGCAAGTATCCAATGTAGAATGTAAAGCTGCGATTATAAATTCAGAAGAGTAAAGCGATTTGCGGCCGCCCAAACTTTTGTTTTCCATAACTTAATGGTCGCCGATTCCGACATGCTCTGAATTCATAATAATCTACGATCAACGTAGACCTACCAAAAGATCAATCTTATCCGCGGATTCGTCTCTTTCAGACGAAACACAGATAAATGCAGTCAGGACTAAAACAAAACGAACAAGAATAATTATTCAAATAAAACGTATTTACAATATTATGTGAACGACAGTGTTAAACAAATTTTTGTAATTGACTTAAGTGTGTTAAATATAATTGAAATTCTTCAAAATATGACGATAGTTGCAATAAAATAGTCATTACAGAACTTTAAAAATAAAACAATTATTAAATATCAGTGTCACTATGAGTTCAGTGGTACCTAAATCTACTGAAAGCATTAAAGATTTTGAAAATGCTGTGAAATTCACACGATGGCTCCTTGTGCCTTTTGGACTTTGGCCGATGAACACTTCCTTGATATACGAGAAATGTCTGCGCCCCTTTTTAATAATAACCTCCATTTCCATCATTATGTTTATGTTTATTCCACTGTGCCTATTTATGTTCCTCATCGTCAAGGACATAAAGGTAAATTCATTTTTTTTCTCCAAACATTACTCGCTTTATCTTTGTAATGAAATTTCTATTTCGCAGATAAAAATAAAATTGTTAGGACCTTTAGGCTTTAGTTTGATGAGTCTATTCAAGTACGTGGTTGTGATCGTGAAGAGGCAGCAAATCGCTCAGTGCATGTCGACAATGGCAGTGGATTGGCACAATGCTGCAAGTAGCTCCGACAGAAATATTTTGCTGGAAAATGCGAAAACTGGAAGGATCCTCACGGTTGTCTGCGTTCTGCTGATGTATGGTGGCGGAATGCCTTACGTGACCATTGTACCACTGGCTAAAGGAGCCACAATTGTGGGCAATGTCAGCTACAGACAATTGGCTTATCCAAGTTACTTTATCTTCTTCAATCCTCATGTGAGTGATTTGGATTTACTGCCAAAACTAGATTGTAAAATAGCAAGTTTTAGTTGTAAAGTATTTTAATATTTAGTATAAAATTTCTAACAGAAAGTTATTTTTTTATGAAAAATCTGTGCTTAAAAAAATGTTTTAGTGCTCTCTAAAACGATTAAACGTTGAATTCTTGATAAATCTCAATATTCTTAGAATTTATCTACTTTCCGTTAATAATAATGTTAGAAAAATTATAGAATTTGAATATATTTTATATATATACTTTATAAAATATATTCCAGTAAGAATGCATGCTTTAATATATCGTGCACCGTAAATTATAACATGATACAGGATAACAATGAATCTTGGTAATATACCTTTCATGAGTTTCAGATCAGACCAATTTATGATATCGTCTTTTTCATTCAAGTTCTGTGCGGTATTGTCAGATACACTGTTACTTGAGGTGTCTACAGTATCGTCATCCTCTGCGTCATGCACATCTGTAGTCAAACGGCTATCACGACACTGGCACTCCGAAAGCTTGCTGAAAATTATGATGATGCGTTACTCGGAGTCGTTGTCAGACAGCATTTGCACTTATTACAGTAATTTCTACTCTCAATATTTTCATAAGTAATTTTGGATTTATTTTTAGTTTCTTTTTCTTCAAATTAATGAATCTATTATACTTTTCTCTGAGAGGCTGTATATTTCATTAGGCACTATATCGACGGTGTGTACGAAGACTGTTACTCCTGAACTATTTGCAGCGAAAAGAATTACACTTCGATGTATGCAATGACAGTTTTTGTCACCAGGCATTGAAAAGTATAATTTTATTCGTCGCTCTTTGTTAGGAGTAATAATCTTCGCTGGCACACAAATTATAGTAATAGTTTTCATCGCGTATAGTGAAAGTCATAGTCATCGCCACGTTTTTGAGACAGATAATTTTATGTAGGCACCGTCGAATGAATTACCAATTTTCAGTAGCAGGTATTTTTGTTTCGTGAAAATAAAAAAAATTCATTTTCAGATTTGCTGCCAAATTAGAACAGATTTTCAAAGAAGTATGCTTAGTGGAAATGCTTGGCAGTACTTGCATTATTTGTTTCCTAGGATATTACTTTATTACAGTGCGTAACTTAATTATATAAAAAATACATTCCATTTGCAGCAAACATTTTTCAGATTTTACACCTTTCTTACAAGTAGGAATATGAACAAAGAGAGAGCCTTGCAACTATTACTTATTTTCTACTCTTAATGTCCTTTGTTTTTAACATATTCATTTTGTGTTACATTGGACAAATTTTAACGGAACAGGTAAATCAATCATAAAACAATGACACCTTTTCTATACATACACACAATATTTCTTAATATTATACCACTTTAGTGCGAAAGTATAGGAACAGCTGCGTATATGATCGATTGGTATCAGCTTTCGGGGAAAGATGCACGAAACATAATCATGTTGCTGAGATGGAATCGCCGTCCAGTTGCGCTGACTGCTGGTAAAATGGTCAAACTGTCGTTGCAAACGTTTTCCAGTGTAAGAATCTGAAAAATATATTATCATCATTAGCGATAAATACATATGTGTATAATTTCTTATTCCAGATCATGAAAGCCTCTGCGAGTTATTTAAATATGCTTCGGACTGCACTTGCCAATACAACTTAAATCATGATTTTTGTTAGGTATATAAATCCAAATGCAAAAAATTCAGTTTTGAAATTAAGTCCAAGTTGATTAAAATAAAATACAAGTAAGAATATTATTTATTTCTTTTGCATCAAAATTGTTATTAGTAAAATTAAATGTCAGATAAATAGCTGTCAGAATTGTAGCAAAATGGCTGCGAAACGTTGATCATCATGTTTGATAAATGTCAGTTCATTTTTAATAATCAAATTTAGTTATTTTTAATCATTTGATAGATGTACTAACAATTTTTATCTAAACATATATTTTTAATGAATAAAACTAAATTATAACTGTATTATTTACAATAAACAAAATAATTAAAATATTTTTTCTTTAGAACTTAATATTATTATTGATACTTGAAAGAAACATAAAATTTATAAAGAAAAAAATTTAATAATAAGAAGCGTTTTCGTAATATTGTGCGTAAAGGCCTTTTTTCACAGTTTTTTATGCGTAAAACAGCACTTTATTTTATAAGTCTGTGTGTAAAATAAATGCTGCTTTACACACCAAAAAACTGTGATAAAAGACCTACTTTACTAGTGGAGGGTTTTATGCTCGCGAATAAAAGACCCATTTCACGCACTAATAACTTAAACGATATTATTTTGATTTCTTTAAATACTTTTCTCTAAAGGAAATTTTTATTAATTTAAGAAATTTACCGGAGAATTGTTGAATCACTTTTTAACAAATCGAACTAACAAGCAATTAAACAATTTTAATAATCCTCCAATACGAAAGGAATTATAATATTGGCTGTCCAATTTGACTCATTAAATCCAAAAATTAAGATTAGTAGCGCATTAAATGCCCTTTACGTCACCACACTGATCGCTCAGCGAAGACTAAAGCGGCGCATGATAAATTGAAAACAAATAACCGATCGTTCATCGAGACTTTCCTCCCTGTAGGCGATATTAATGCGACCACTTTGCATCCCTAATACATGAAAATCGCAATAAGCAACGCCTCCAGCCGCAGTTACTCGCCAACTTTCGACTTGAGCGTTTCATTGACAGTATGCGTCAGTTTATTTCGAAATTGTAAATCATTTACATTTATGAATTGCTAATATTTAGTAAATAGTTATATTTACACTCCTTAAATCGAGAGAAGAACAAAGACTTCTGTATATTTAAAAGATTACAGTATTTTTATGCATACATAGACGTAGAATGAAATTAAAATAAATTAAAATTAACAGAAATCGGAAAGAATGTCTGAATTAAAACAAACGATAAAAAGTGAACTAAATTCTGAGGGCTTTAAAAATGCTGAAAATCTGGAATACGCTTTGCAAATAACGAAGTGGATGTTGAAGCCTCTAGGATTGTGGCCTGTAACAACGTCAAAATTTGATGCTGCTTTGCGTTCGTGCTCAATTACCATTTGTTCACTTTTGTTGGGTTTCCTTTTGATACCTCAATTTCTGTACGTCCTACTAATAGAAAAGGATATTAAGGTATTTATTAAAAGACAAATTGTTTTTATGTTTCAGTGGCAAATTGCAATACTTTAGAAGAAAAAAATCATATTTTGCATATTTCATGAGAAAATATTTAGTTGTTTGATTGCAAATTTGATTTGATGTAATATAATATAATAAAGCGCCCATTTCGTAAATTTCAAATAAAGCAAAGTATTTAATGACTATTTTTAATTTTTACTTTATTGACGGTACAGCTTGATCTTTTTAACTGAAAGCAAGATGTAATAAAAATGATTTTAAAATAAATTTTGGAATATTTTAGATTCGAGTTAAATTAGTAGGACCATTAAGCTTCACAATAATGAACGTTTGTAAGTACTTTGGAATTCTTATGAAGAACAATAAACTAAATGCCTGTATCTCGGGGATGGCCCAAGATTGGAAAGAGATTGAGAAATCTGAGGAGCAAAACCTCATGATGAAGTACACTCGAACCGCCAGATATTTCACGACTATCTGCGTTATTTTCATGTACTGCGGTGGCCTGCCATTCACGACCATAGTGCCAGCCGTCAAAGGAACTTTTGTCATCGACAACATGACATTCAGGCACTTTGCTTACCCAGGATATTACGTTTTTTTCAATCCTCAAGTAAATTTGAGCTTAATGAACTTTTGAATTTGAACTGTAGAAATTTTATAACTTTTATAGAGCTCACCGACTGAAATTGAGACATTTTTTTAGAAATTTTAAGTGAAAAATATTAACTAGCATTGTTATGTGTTTATCATCTAAAGTAAAAAAAAAATAAAATAAATTTTCTCAACAAAGTCTGAATTTGCAGGCAAGACCAAACTACGAGATCGTGTACTTCATCCACTGCATATGCGGCCTATTGACGTACACGACAACGGCAGCACTCTGCGGCATCGCCATCCTCTGCATCATGCACATTTGCGGCCAGATCGCGGTCACGTCGTCGATGCTGCAGAACCTCGTCAAGGAGTTCGACGACAAGTCGATGGGCAAGATCGTCAGGAAGCACATCCGCTCTTTGAAGTACTGTGAGAAGCTCCCGATTCCGGGACGAATAAGCGCGTATCGTACATGTATTTCATCATCATTATATCATTATACTGAAATCAGTTGTGTCGAAGTATTGCGTACTATGTCGTAGATTTCGATATCATTAGCCTTTTTTTTTATTTGTTTTTGACGTCGAGTAAAGATGATTCGTTTTATTTATTACAAGCACAGTAACGATATACCTAGAAAGTAAAGTAGTTTACATTAATAATAATAATTCCAAAAAATGATCTCTTTTATGAAATTTGAATTTTAGATTCGCGACAAAATTGGAGGACATTTTAACTGGAATGTGCTTAGTGGAGTTTTTAGGGTGTACTTTTAATATCTGCATGCTTGGATACTATTTTTTAACGGTAACGTACATTGAAATACATTTTCATTTTCTTTAAGGATATACTTGTATTGACATTGCAGGAATACGAAGATCAGGAGACTGTAGCAGCCATAGTATACACTTTGCTGCTGATTTCGTTCACATTTAATATTTTCATTTTTTGTTACATCGGAGATCTTTTAACCGAACAAGTAATTCTATTTTCAATAAGACTAAATAAATTAGGAATAAGTTAGGTGCGCGTTCAGAGTTTAGTCAGAAATAGCGTACATATAACCTTTTATAAAAAATGTTTAATACTTATTCTTACAATTAGATTCTTTATGCATTACTTATTTTAGTGCAACAGTATAGGAGAGGTTGTATATACGATCGAATGGCATGAATTGCCTGCGAATGAAGCACGAAATTTGATTTTGATTAGTGCTACGACTTGTAATCCAGTTATGCTTACTGCTGGAAAAATGGTGACGCTTTCTCTGCGAACTTTTTCGAACGTGAGAATTTCAGTTTTCAGACCAATTAGAGAAGCAAACGAAACTTAAGAAGTCATCTTTTTTCCAGGTTTTGAAGGTTTCTTTAACGTACCTCAATATGCTTCGAACTCTTATGGTAAATGCAAGTTAGTATATTTATTCTGTGAAATAACTTCCTCTTAAATGTATAACTAGTTCTTAAAATATTATTTATATTTGTAATTAAAATAAAATCTACGCAAGAAAGTAATATTGATTATGTATTGTGAGAAATTTAATATTGTCTTATTAATGTATTCTATAATTTTTTATTACAATATCTTACTTTGTAGTTATCAATTTTCAACCCAGTTATTAAATTTTGTTATAATTTCATTTGTTTGTGGATTTCAAGTTAAATTTATTTAGGTTTCTAAAACTTTTATATCTCGTATATTATTTTTTTGTAAAATCGTAATTTAAACAATAGAACGGATAAAACGGATAAAAAGTTGTACTTCCCGTAATATTGAGAAATGTAATCTAAGAATATCAAACGATTGTAATGACTTTAATATCTCAAAGAAAACTCAAAGTTCTAGAAGAAGAGAAGTATTAAAGAGACAATTATAGTATCATTTGAAGTTCCGCAACTTCAAACTCATTTACTATGTACCATAATGCTGCCTGAGATCATAATAAATGAGTTTAGAACTTCATAAAATCAATAGATCGAAGATAAAAATAAGTCGTAATATCAGCAGTTTTAATTTTATATGTTGATGATTTTATTTTCTACACTTCTGTAGAAAATTTATTTAAATGCATTAGTGCTTTCACAATTATTAAAATAGAATAATAAAGATTGTGATAGCTTTATGCTATACGATTACATTTAGCTATAATGGTGCATGCTAGTATAATTAGTATATGAGTATTAGTATTATGACGAATAATAATTAGTCTATAGTCTATATTATAAATTGGTACTTGTTAGTATAAATTTTGCATTTGAAAAGATCTGAACCATGGCAGAAAAATATATTTTAGATTTTATTCACGGAAAAACAGTACGGAATATATCCTTATTTGATATTTGATATTTTTTTTATACACTTTTTATTTCAATAAAAATCAAACAATAAAATATTTCTCAATTCCTTGTCAAAAGACAAATAAATTATTATTTATTCACACGAATTGTTATTTGGTCGCAACTTCAACCACAACGCACCACATAACCAGTCCCACCAATTCCGCTTAAAAACTAATTTTTTTTAAATTATCGCTTATTACATCTTATATTTCACCCTTGTATAATTCAATTCTCCGGAAACCATACGCACAACCCCTTTGACTTCCCAGCGCAAACTAGCTTCCCATGATAAATTCAGGACAGCCGATCGGAAACTTCTCTTCCCCTCTATAACTCCCGGCATATAATGAACTCACTTTGCATCTTTAACAATCGCGAACCGCCTAGGCATCGATAACTGCTCTTCAGTCGCTCTTCAACCTTCATCCTGCGTGTACTATACGACAATCTTAAATACATATATAAATAATTAATGTAATCAGTTTGTTTTCTGGTTCACTTTGGTCAGTATGTCGAGAAAAGCTAAAATCGAGGAGTCGGAGATGGAAGTCATGCGAAACAGCAAGGATTTAGATGACGCGGTGCAGATGGCTAGATGGACGCTGAGACCTATGGGGTTGTGGCCCGTCAAATCGACGAACTGCTCGACGATCCTTCGATCGGTGTCTATTGTCGCGTGCAGTTTTCTGCTGATCTTTCTGTTCGTGCCCAACTGTCTGTTTATGTTTCTCATCGTTAAGGATATCAGGGTATTGAGGATTGTAGATTCTGAGGAGTATGTTTTTGATTTTGACAAAAGTTCATGTTTATGGAGTGAAGACTGAACGATACCAAAAGTAACGTTAATATTTGTTGTCCACTTTTGAATTTTTACTTACAATAGAAATTTACTATACTAATTAAATATTTAGTACCCTTTAATTAAACTTTTCCCAATTTTAAGCTTGTCAAGTAATTTAAAAAAACGGCGAAAAAGACATAATCGTCTTTACGATAAAGTCTAACTCGTCTCTCTAATTACCCTGAATTGATGGCTCGCGTATCTTAGGGAAAAAATTCATTGGTTTGGATAATATCTTCATTATTTTTTCAATTATATTTTAAAACTGATTAAATAATAAGAATTAATCTTGCGTTCCAGTATTGATCGATTTTCATAAAACTTTTGACGTTTTCAAAACAAATTTCAGATTCGCCTAAAACTAGTTGGACCCCTCAGTTTCACAACGATGAACATCTGCAAGTATTTCGGCATTCTATTCAAGCACCGCGAGATTTGCGCCTGCATCAGGACAATGGCACTGGACTGGCACGAAGTGGAAGACGCCGGGGAGAAGGGCATCATGCTGAAGAATGCCAGAGCCGCCAAAATATTTACAGCTATTTGTGCGATATTCATGTACGGAGGCGGACTACCGTACACCATTATTCTGCCGATTGCCAGAGGTGTTGTTGTTGTGGGGAACGTTAGTTACAGGAGTTTCGCGTATCCGAGCTACTTTATCTTTTTTAATCCCCATGTAAGTATTTGGTTTAACGAAAACTAAATTTCAAAGTACTACCTACCTTCTCCGTGATTAGAATTACCAAGATATTTAGTACGTTTAAATCTTTCTTATGTAGACGTGTAACGTTTTCTTAATATTTGAAGGTGAGACCTAATTTTGATATCGTCTATACTATCCACTGTCTCTGTGGGGTCGTTACGTACACGGTAACCATTGGACTGTGTAGCATTGCAATCGTATGTATTTTGCACATATGTGGACAAATCGGCGTAACGTCGTTGATGCTGCACAAATTGGCTGGTAATTTTGATAAAAAGTCCCTTGGAAAAATTGTCAGGAAGCATATACGTTCCTTGAAGTAAGGATTTTCATACGTTATTTATTGAAATTAGAATAGAAATTTAGTTTAAAATGCACAGTAATAACAAAAGATGACTTACATTCATTTCAAAAAGTTTCACGTCTTTGACTTGTTCTAATGTTGTTTACTTTTTCCGTCTATGCTACATATTTTTTGTTTAATCTGTAATTTTTCTCTTTGAAGAAATCCACCTGATTGTAAAATAAAATATATCTTAGAAAATGCATATTACAACGAAAAAAAAACGTTTTTTATGCTATTAGGTTTGCATCAAAATTAGAAGATATGTTAACTGGTATGTGTTGCGTGGAGATGGCGGGATGTACTTTTAACATGTGTATGTTGGGATATTATTTCATTACAGTAAGCATGCGCAATTTTTAAAGCATAATTTAAAATATAATAGCTAAATGATCAAAATTTGTTAAATAATGTAGGAGTATGAACAAAGTGAATATCTAGGACCGTTCATTTATTCGCTGCTGCTAACGTCTTTTACCTTTAACATATTTATGTTTTGCTACATAGGAGATCTCTTAACAGAACGAGTAATCATTAAATGTTACACTACTTTTCATTCTTCATAATGGATATACAAATTTTAATTTAATCTTCGTTTCAGTGCAACAGTTTAAAGGACGCAGCTTACATGATGGATTGGTATCAGTTACCAACTGAAGAAGCTCGAAATATTATTCTCATAGTTGCTTCAACGGATCGCCCCGTCGTACTTACTGCAGGAAAATTAATCACATTATCACTTCGAACATTTTCGAATGTAAAATAAAACGTTTTCTTATAATGAATAATAATAATAATAAGGTGATTTTAATTGCCAATAATTCTGAATACGTTTTTTTCAGGTTGTTAAGGTGTCAGTGACTTACTTAAATATGTTGCGAACCGTTACTGCGAATGGCTAATCTATTCTTAGTTTTTAAAATATTGTTATATTTTTATAATTAATAAATTGTACTATATTTTTTCATCGTATCGTTAATAATAAGTGCATTTTATTTTACATTCAATTCGCTTGGTAATGTCTCTGTCATCTTCTAGTTTATAGTAATAATCAGCAATATCTTCCCTTTTATTCTTATTAATAAGAGAACTTACATATTTATTTTAGGTTTAGAGAGATTAACTTACTTATGTTTATTATAGACTGTTGAGTCAAATATTTCCTCAACTAACAAAATTAAAGAATGAATTCATACCTTAAAAGATTCCGATGTCTAGTTACAAAAATAATTATATTCTTTTTTAGACAATTTTTATCATCTTCTGCATCTATAATTTTTTATATCATGCTTTAGTATTTAAAGCAAAATTAGTTATAAAATATTGTTATAAATAATATAAATGTGCAGTAAATAGTACATACGGATTTATACACCTACGTCAAAATTTGAAAATATTATAATATAATGATTTGCGTATATAACTACCTCTGATTGCAGACAGACGTGACTAGTCAGTTGGGCGAATAAACCATTATAGCCCAACTTAAAGAAGTCACTGTTCTTCAATGAGGACCAGTATATAGTCATCTTATTTATTTCAAAAACCTCTATTTCGCAGATAAAAATAAAATTGGTTAGACCTCTAGGCTTCAGCTTGATGAGTGTATTCAAGTACGTGATTGTGATCATGAAGAGGCCGCAAATCGCTCAGTGCATGTCGACAATGGCAGTGGATTGGCACAATGCTGCAAGTAGCTCCGACAGGAATATTTTGCTGGAAAACCCGAAAACTGGAAGGATCCTGACGGTTATCTGCGTTCTGTTCATGAACTGTGACGGAATGCCTTACGTGACCATTGTACCACTAGCTAAAGGAGCGACAATTGTGGACAATGTCAGCTACAGACAATTGACTTATCCAAGTTACTTTATCTTCTTCAATCCTCATGTGAGTGATTTGGATTTAAAACCAAAACTATATTGTAAAATAGCAAGATTTAGTTGTAAAGTATTTTAATATTTAGTATGAAATTTGTAACAGAAAGTTATTTTTTTATGAAAAATCTGTGCTTAAAAAAATGTTTTAGTGCTCTCTAAAGCGATTAGACGTTGAATTCTTGATAAATCTCAATATTCTTAGAATTTATTTCCTTTGCGTTAATAATAATGTTTTAGTGAAATCTGTAAATTGTAGAACTTGAATATATTTTATATATATACTTTATAAAATATACTCCAGTAAGAAACAATATATGGTGCACCATAAATTTTAACATAATACAGGATAACAATGAATCTTGGTAATATACCTGTCATGAGTTTCAGATCAGACCAATTTATGATATCGTCTTTTTCATTCAAGTTCTGTGCGGTATTGTCAGATACACTGTTACTTGAGGTGTCTACAGTATCGTCATCCTCTGCGTCATGCACATCTGTAGTCAAACGGCTATCACGACACTGGCACTCCGAAAGCTTGCTGAAAATTATGATGATGCGTTACTCGGAGTCGTTGTCAGATAGCATTTGCATTTATTACAGTAATTTCTGCTCTCAATATTTTCATAAGTAATTTTAATATTAATTTTGGATTTATATTTAGTTTTTCTTTCTTGAAATTCATGAAACTATTATACTTTTCTCTGACAGGCTGCATATTTCATTAGGCATTATATCGATGGTGCGTACGAAGACTATCATTCCTGAACTAGTTGCAGCGAAAGAATTACATATATTATATTGTAATAATATCTTTCCTCACTAGTCACTGAACGTATAATTTTATTCACCGCTCTTAAGAAGGGTCTTCAGTGATGTCAAAATAATACCACAATAATAAAAAAATTTTATAATATTAATTGAAAATACACGAACAAACTCACAAAATTTGAACACGATTGACCATTTATTTTCGGAGTATTAAAATTAATGAATTTAACATGGGATTAGCATCATACATACGTGGAAGTTATACTCTGAGTACTTTTCTAAATATTTAAAATAATAGGAAGATAAAAAATATATGAGAAGAAAGAGAATTAACGCTGAATTGATTGATGTTTTAAAAAATATAAATGACCAGTTACTTTTAGAGCAATAAGACCGAATCGCAAAGAAAGTTGGTAAAAACAAGTACCACTCAGCCGTATACAAGACAGGGAGCGCGTAGCAAGCCGCGACAAGAATCGTCTTTGAGCTTGCTTGTCTCACGACTACAAATTTGTTTATAACTTTTTATCTACGGCATTTAGAGAGGCGCGGTTTTCACGCAGATCTTTGTTAATACTTATTGCATAATGTTGTCGACAAATATTTGACAATTTCGAAAATTCATAACACTCTTGTCGATTAAAGAAAAAAATTTTCTGTATTTAAAGTTAGTTTTTTTTTAATTTTCTTTTTCATTTGATAAAATGTTTAATCAAATTGTGCCTGTACAGTGTATATCTAGAAGTATTCAGCAATGCCGTAGAATTTTTTCTAGATATTTGCTTAATACTAGTCTTTACACCGGTAAATTGAAAATAAAGTAATTTTTATTTTCCGTGCGATCGCACCGCGAGCTGATGTTTTTACACAGGATAGTAAGTTGAAATTGTCAGTTACGCTTTTCGCACAAGAGTCAAAACCAATGATTTCTCCGTTCTTCACCCTGCAGCTTGAACCTGTGGACCCTCCTTAATTGCGTTCGTGCTCAATTACCATTTGTTCACTTTTGTTGGGTTTCCTTTTGATACCTCAATTTCTGTACGTCCTACTAATAGAAAAGGATATTAAGGTATTTATTAAAAGATAAATGGTTTATGTTTAAGTGGCAAATTGCAATACCGTAGAAGAAGAAAATCATATTTTACATATTTCATGAGAAAATTCTTAGTTATCTGATTGCAAATTTGATTTGATGTAATATAATATAATAAACGCTCATTTCATAACTTTGAAATAAAGCGAAATCTTTAATGACTATTTTTTATTTTTACTTCATTAACGATGCAGCTTGTTCTTTTTACCTGAAGGCAAGATGTAATAAAAATTAATTTAAAATAAATTTTGAATATTTTAGATACCAGTTCAAGTAAATTTAAGCTTACTGAACTTTAATTTGAATTTGAACTTGAACCTTTGCAACTTGTAATTTATTGATCTTACCGACTGAAATTAAGAAATTGCTTTTTAAATTTTAAGTGAAAAATATTAACTAACATTGTTATGCGTTTATCATCTAAAGTAAAAAAAAAATAATTAAATTTCCTCAACAAAGTCTGAATTTGCAGGCAAGACGAAACTACGAGATCGTGTACTTTATCTACTGCCTATGCGGCCTATTGACGTGCACGACTACGGCAGCACTCTGCGGCATCGCCATCCTCTGCATCGTGCACATTTGCGGCCAGATCGCGATCATGTCGTCGTTGCTGCAGAACCTCGTCAAGGAGTTCGACGACAATTCGCTGGGCAAGATCGTCAGGAAGCACATCCGCTCTTTGAAGTACTGTGAGAAGCTCCCGATTCTGGGACGAATAAGCGCGCGTCGTACATGTATTTCATCATCATTATATCATTATACTGAAATCAGTTGTGTCGAAGTATCGCGTACTATGTAGTAGATTTCGATATCATTAGCTTTTTTTTTATTTGTTTTTGGCATCGAGTAAAGATGATTCGTTTTATTTATTACAAGCACAGTAACGATATACCTAGAAAATAAAGTAGTTTACAATAATAATAATAATTCCAAAAAATTATCTCTTTTATGAAATTTGAATTTTAGATTCGCGACAAAATTGGAGGACATTTTAACTGGAATGTGCTTAGTGGAGTTTTTAGGGTGTACTTTTAATATTTGCATGCTTGGATACTATTTTTTGACGGCAACGTATATTGAAATACATTTTCATTTTCTTTAACAATATACTTGCATTAACATTGCAAGAATACGACGATCAGGAGATTGTAGTAGCCATGGTGTACGCTTTGCTGCTTTCATTCTTACTTGCTTCCATTCAGATTTAATATTTTCATTTTTTGTTACATTGGAGATATTTTATCGGTACAAGTAATTCCTTTTTCAATACGACGAAATAAATAGAAATAATAAGTAAGGTATACGTTCAGAGTTTAGTCAGAAATAGCTTGTATGGGCAAATCCACAGAATTTTAATATTTAATGTAAGCGCGTAAAAATCTCATTTACTTACTTACTTATTGATGTTATGAAGTATCAATTACATAGATGCCATTTTAAAGTATAAAATGGAATAGTTAGCTATTATCCTTATACAACTTCACCTACTGAGAAATTTATGTGCCTCTCTTTATAAAAAAGTTATGACCTTTTAAATATGTGTAAGTCCATATGTTTGATTTCTGAATTTTGATACAGTTAACAATTTAGCAAAGTGTCCGTCTTTGTTAATAATAAACTAACATCATAGGTTCAATCACAACATTAAAGCAAATTGTTATGCCATATAAGTTAGTGTGTGCTGCCAATATTTTTAATAAGAGAGCATTTTAAAGATTGATTTTTGAAACGTACTTCATCTAACAAGAAAGATTTGTGTAGCACACTAATAATGTCATACATAGAGGTCTAGTTACAGTTGTAAACTTTTGCTTGAACATTTTTAGTTACGAAAAAATTATTAGTGTTTATAATCAATTTTTATTTAAAGTGCTAGAGGCTTTACTTATCTAAATGTTTAAAATGTATTTTCGTTATAAATAGAATTAAACGATTTTCCAACAATAGCCATTTAAAATACATTTAAAACTTGAAGGGAACAGAGGGGGTCACCCAATAGTGTCAACGACCTTTCCCTTGAAGTAATTTTTTTAGATGGAAATACCTACTTTTGACCCCGGATTTGAGAAGAGCGGGAAATTTTACATCAATTACATTTTTATTATGAAAACCTTCATTGCTAAACTCCTGAAAAAAACAAAAAACACAAAGAATTAATTCAAATATTTTAATTACACAATTTTTGTTTCAATTATTAAATATACTTATCTAAAAACTGGTTCTTTTTTTATAACATTTAATTATGTATTATATAAAAATTATTATATAAATAATTTTGATGATAAATAACTTCCTCTTAAATGTATTGTTAACTGGTTCTTAAAATATTATTTACATTTGCAATTAAAATAAAACATACGCAAGAGAATAATATTGACTATGTACTGTGAAAATTTTTATATTTATTTATTTATTAAAACCAGAGTACTTTAATTACTCTGGTTAAAAAAAATTTTTTATTACAATACCTTACTTTGTAGTTATTAATTTTCATCCCAGTTATTAAATTTTGTTATAATTTCATTTGTTTGTGGATTTCAAGTTAAATTTATTTATGTTTCTAAAATTTTTATAGCTCGTATATTATTTTTTTGTAAAATCGTAATTTAAACAATAGAACGGATAAAACGGATAAACAGCTGTACTTCCCGTAATAATGAGAGATGTAACCTAAGAATATCAAACGATTATAATAACTTTAATATCTCAAGGAAAACTGAAAGTTCTAGAAGAAGAAAAGTATTAAAAAGACAATTAAGTATCATTTGGAGTTCCGCAACTTCAAACTCATTTACTATGTGCAATAAAAGCTGCCCTGAGATCATAATAAATGAGTTTAGAACTTTATAAAGTCAATACATCGAAGATAAAAATAAGTCACAATATCTGTAGTTTTAATTTTATTTGTGTAAGCTTCGTCTTCAAAGAACTTTAAATTGAGGATTGATTTTTTTTCTGTAGAAAATTTATTTAAATAAAGTTGTCTTTTTACAATTATTAAAATAGAATAATAAAGACTGATAGTTTTATGCTATATGTATAATTTGTACACGAATATTAGTATAACGAATAACAATTAGTTTACATTATTATAAATTGGTACGCGTCAGTACAAATTTTGCATTTGAAAACAAGATTTGCACCATGTCAGAAAAATGATTTATAATATTGATCAATTAATTTTATGAGCATATTTTATTCGTATCAGGGAATATCCTTATTTGATATCTGATATTTCTTTTATCTACTTTTTATTTCAATAAAAATCAATCAATAAAATATTTCTCAATTCCTTTTGAAAAGACATCTAAATTATTATTTATTCACACGAATTGTTACGGTCGCAATTTCAACCACAACGCACCACATAATCAGTCCCACCAATTCCGGTGAAAAACTAATTTTTTTAAATTATTGCTCATTACCTCTTATATTTTACCCTTGTATAATTCAATCCTCCGCAAACCGTACACACAACCCCTTTGTCTTCCCAGCGCAAACTAGCTTCCCATGATAAATTCAGGACAGCCGATCGGAAACTTCTCTTCTCCCCTATAACTCCCGCGCACATAATGAACTCACTTTGCATTTCTAACAATCACGAGCCGCCTACGCATCGATAACTGCTCTTCAGTCGCTCTTCAACCTTCATCCTGCGTGTATTATACGACAAACTTATATACATATAAATAATTAATGTAATCACTTTGTTTTTTGGTTCCCTTTGGTCAACATGTCGAGAGAAGCTAAAATCGAGGAGTCGGAGATGGAAGTCATGCGAAACAGCAAGGATTTAGATGACGCGGTGCAGATGGCTAGATGGACGCTGAGACCTATGGGGTTGTGGCCCGTCAAATCGACGAACTGCTCGACGATCCTTCGATCGGTGTCTATTGTCGCGTGCAGTTTTCTGCTGATCTTTCTGTTCGTGCCCAACTGTCTGTTTATGTTTCTCATCGTTAAGGATATCAGGGTATTGTGGATTGTAGATTCTGGGGAGTATGTTTTTGATTTTGACAAAAGTTCATGTTTATTGGAAACTGAACGCTACCAAAAGTAAAGTTAATATTTGTTATTCACTTACTATAATAATTAAATATTTAATGTGTACACTTTAATTAAACTTTTCCATTTGCCTAACACAATTTTAAGCTTGTCATGTAATCGTATTTACGATAAAGTTCAACCACTAGCTGTTAAAGCCCGATAGATCTGAACTGATAACTCGTGTACTTAGGGAAAAATTTCATACCATGGATAATATTTTTATCACTTTTTCAATTTTATTTTAAAACTGATTAAATAACAAAAGTCTTTCGTCCTCATATTGAACGACTTACTCATAAAACTCAAAAACACATTTCAGATTCGCCTAAAACTAGTCGGACCTCTAAGTTTCAATGTGATGAACATTTGCAAATACTTCGGCATTCTATTCAAGCACCGCGAGATTTGCGCCTGCATCAGGACAATGGCACTGGACTGGCACGAAGTGGAAGACGCCGGGGAGAAGGGCATCATGCTGAAGAATGCCAGAGCCGCCAAAATATTTACAGCTATTTGTGCGATATTCATGTACGGAGGCGGACTACCGTACACCATTATTCTGCCAATTGCCAGAGGTGTTGTCGTTGTGGGGAACGTTAGTTACAGGAGTTTCGCGTATCCGAGCTACTTTATCTTTTTTAATCCCCATGCAAGTATTTTTAGGCTTAACGAAAACAAAATTTAAAAGCACTAGCTACCTCCTCTGTGATTAGAATTACCAAGATATTTTATACGTTTAAACATTTCTTCTGTAGACGTGTAACGTTCTCTTAATATTTGAAGGTGAGACCTAATTTTGATATCGTCTATACTATCCACTGTGTCTCCGGATTCGTTACATTCACGGTAACCATCGGACTGTGTAGCATTGCAATCGTATGCATTCTGCACATATGTGGGCAAATCGGCGTAACGTCGTTGATGCTGCACAAATTGGGTGGTAATTTTGATAAACAATCCCTTGGAAAAATTGTCAGGAAGCATATACGTTCCTTAAGGTAAGGATTTTCATGCATTGTTTATTGAAATTAGAAGAGAAATTTAGTTTAAAATGCACAGTAATAACAATAGATGATTTACATTCAGTTGAAAATGATTCGTTTCTTTTATGTTGTTTTAACATTGTTTACTTTTCTCGTCTACACTACCTATTGCTTCCTCCTAGAGGATGCTTTGTGATAGTAATTTTTGGAATTGTTCGAAAAACCGGTTATAATTGTATTTTAAAAATTAATTGTATTTATTAGGTTTGCATCAAAATTAGAAGATATGTTAACTGGTATGTGTTGCGTGGAGATAGCTGGATGTACTTTTAACATGTGCATGTTGGGATATTATTTCATTACAGTAAATATACGCAATTTTTAAAGCATAATTTAAAACAATAGTTAAATGATCAAAATTTTTTTAAAAATGTAGGAGTATGAACAAAGTGAACATCTAGGACCGTTCATTTATTCGCTGTTACTAACGTCTTTTACCTTTAACATATTTATGTTTTGCTACATAGGAGATCTCTTAACAGAACGGGTAATTGTTAAATTATTCCATTACTTTTCATTCTTTGTAATTGACATAAAAATTTTAATTTAATCTTCGTTTCAGTGCAACAGTTTAAAGGAAGCAGCTTACATGGTGGATTGGTATCAACTACCAACTGAAGAAGCTCGAAATATTATTCTGATAGTTGCTTCAACGCATCGCCCCGTCGTACTTACTGCAGGAAAATTAATCACATTATCACTTCGAACATTTTCGAACGTAAAATAAAATTTTTGTTTTAATGAATAATAATGTGTTTTCAATTGTTAATAATTCTAAATAAACTTTTTTCAGGTTGTTAAGGTGTCAGCGACTTATTTAAATATGTTACGAACCGTTACTGCGAATGGTTAATTTATTCTTAGTTTTTAAAATATTGTTATATTTTTATAATTAATAAGTTGTACTATATTTTTTCACCGTATAGGTAATAATAAGTGCATTTTATTTTACATTACATTTTTGATAATATCTCTGTCATCTTCTAGTTTGCAGTAATAATAAACAATACCTTTACTTTTATTCTTATTAATATAGCTCTATTGAAAATGTCATGTGGATTCTAATGGAATTCCGTTAGATTCTAATGGAAATCCATTGGAATCCAGTGAAATCCAGATGATATTTTCAATAGGAAGAACTTACATATTTATTTTAGGTTTACGGAGATTAACTTACTTATGTTTATCATAGACTGTCGAGTCAAATATTTCTTCGCTAACAAAATTAAAAAATCTTATCGGTGAAAAACTATTTTTTATAAAAAAGGAATTCTTGTAAAAAAGCACAGTTACATCATGAAAACTAATTATTTTTCTATTTTTCTATTTATAAAAAATTGTAAATTTCTACAACTTTCGGTTACGATCAGAATTCATTTACTTCATATTTTCATTTTTTTTTACTAGTGATGCCTGTGCGCTCTGCGCGCATATGTATTTTTTTTCGTTTAATGATTTTATAAACATTAAAATAATTATTACTTTTATATACAAAATTGAAGTTACTATTTGATTTGTAGATTAATATTCAAAATATTTGTAACTATTATTTTTGCAGGTAATTTAATGTTATTTTAGTTAGTTTTAATTTTAATAAAATTATTTATATATAATGATAAATTATAGGTAATTCATTTTAAAAAAATATTTGTTTATAAACATTATTTTTTACTTTTATTTGTGTCTTCGTCACACACCTTCTAATATTTTTAATAAAAATCATTTGATTTTACTCATGTTTGATAATTTAGCAGTAATGGGTGTTCCCAGAACGTAGATAACGAAATAAAATAATATATATCTTTTTTAGTTTTATTTAAAATTATGGCATTTTTTATTTGTTTAATTTTATCTTAATTTTACTGAAAAAGAATTTTTATTAAATTAAATAACTTATTTTATTAACTGTGGCCTAGTATTTTCTAATGTATTTGTAAGAAAAAAGATGAGCTTCATTTTCTATCTCATGGATTTTTTAAGGAAGGACTAAAAAAAAGTAAAAATTTCGACAAAAAATATTATATTAGCTTTATAGTGTAACTTGTTTCTAATTCCAACGTAAATGACGCAAAAAATATTGTATTATATACTTAATATAACTTTTCTAATTGTCTTTTTGTAGTATTTTCAATGCGTAGCTTGGAGACACATATAAAATGACAATGATCCATTAGCAATCTAAACAAATTTTTTAAATTAATTTTCGTTTTAATTCAAGTCCGTTAAACCTTTCTCGTACCTTCGTGAGCTGCATGTGACCAACGGTAAAAAATCCATATGCTGTATAATAGAAGGGTTGCTGGCATTTCAAAAGCAATATTTGAAAATACACTCTGAACTTATAATGCTTTTCCGTCCATTTACAATTATATATTGCATCGGCGACTGAACTTGTCTATTGCAAAAACATAAAGTCAACATTAAGTTTTAGAATAGTACATTTTAAGATTATAAAAGTTTATTGCTTAAGTTTTTAGTATTTTATTGTATTCAAATAAAACAAAATACATTTGAGGATACCTTTTGCGTTAATAATTCTGCGTAAGTGCAATAAATCGCTATTTGATACAATATGCTTACTAGAAGAAGTGCATGTACTCTTGCATCAGCATATCGTAATGTTTGAATTTCCTATATGAAATAAAATGAAATAATTCGCTTCTAAAAAAGTGACTAACCACTAATCTGTTTACCTCTCTTAATTCAAATACATTGACGCAAAGATTCAATGACGAAACCAAAGTCGTTGAAAACAAAACTGAACTGAATAAGTTTTCTATGCATTCTGCAATCCTAATGAATTCACATTGAAGTATTGCTACAGTAATTTAACAGTATATTCGAGAATGAATTCGTACCTTAAAAGATTTCGATGTCTAGTTGCAAAAATAATTATATTCTGTTTTAAACAATTTTCATCTTCTTCTGCATCTATAAGATGTTTTATATCGTGCTTTAGTATCTGAAGAAAAATTAGTTATAAAATATTGTTATAAATAACATAAAATGTATAAGTAAATAGCATATACAGGTTTATACACCTAAGTCAAAATTTGATAAATATTATAATATAATGATTCAATAACTACCTCTAATTGCAGACAGACGTGACTATTCAGTTGGGCGAATAAACCATCACAGCCACCCCAACTTAAAGCCATGCCAAATAGAAGCCACTGTTCTTCGACAAGGACCAGTATATAAGTAGTCATCGTATTTATTTCGAAGGGATACCTCACCAGGAAAATTCTCTTCGAGAAATCGTAAGTGTGGTTCGTTTCTTCCCGAGAAAGGTATTGAGACAAAAGATTTCTGCATAAAAAAGAGTAAACAAAATTAAAGAGTATTCTCAACGGGAATCTTCATATTTATTTAAAGAAGTTAATTTTATTCCTAATTAGATAGAGAGAGCAGCTGTATCACACTTAAATATAATAATCGCCTAGATCTAAAAACTTGGAAATAAGTAGGGCTTTGAAAGAATTGCGAGGATTTCTGGTTGAAAGTAACTTAAAAAACTTAAAAGCTTTAAGACAATATAAAATTTAAATTAACTTAATTACTATTACACAGTTACTATTTCATTATCTCGAACTTACAATTAGTTAATTATAATGTATGTTTAATTATAATATTTCATAATAATTTAATGGAAAAAACATCGGAATTCCTGTAGGAAAAAAAAAATTTATGTATGATAGATATACAAGAAATTTTTTTTAGCATATTGACTACGCAAAAGGAAGATGGAACTATGCATGCTTGCTATATATGCACCTAAATAAAGTTTATCTAATATAATTTATATTTTTTAGGATAAAAAAGCTATAGTAGAATACACATAGTAGAATCATTGTTTTATTATCAATTTTCTAAAATTTTAAAGCGAAATTTAACATACTCACTGAAATGAGGGGACGCCCCAAAACGCAACTAGAATCGTAAAGAATATGCCGCTGGATTTGCAGAAGAAAAGCGTTTGCGCAGCTCCTTTGAGAATTTTTTCGCGACATTCTTCAGTCGGTCGATTCTGGTCCCATAAAATTTTCAATTCTTGAAATAACATTTGAAATTTTTGTACTCCAGTAGCCAATTTGAAGCACTAAATGTAGTCGAAATACTTTACAACAAATGGTTGAGGCGTAGATTTTTTATAATTTATAAAAATATAAATGTAAAGAGAATTTCATAATTGAAAATTCAGAATACTGTTTATCACTACATATATGTTTAAAAATTAAAAGATAAATGCATTGGTAAATGTTCGTTTGCACAAATATAAGCAAAAAAATTATGAACATAATGCAATAAAAATAAATGTTGTAAGTAAAATAAGATAAAAATAGTGATATTAGAGTTGCCATTATTAAGGATAAAGTAAATACTATGATATAATATCACACTCAGTCAAATATGCACAATAATATCACGGATAAAACAGTAGATGAAAAGCAATACTAAAATTTAATAATACATGTATATGCATATATATTAAAAGTAAAGAACCTTTGCGAGAGCACTTATCGTGCAAAGGAAGCTGGAGATAATTAAAATAGCCATTCGCATGTCGCTGTACAGTGAATCAAGAATCCAAAATGCTTGAGAAAATGCAACTGCCACGCCTATCGTAATTGTCACAAGCATTGGTATCCTCTCCAAATTTCTATTTCGAATTTTCCCAGTCTCGTCTTTTAATTTGATTATTATTCCTAAGTACCATAATAGCTTAAAATTGAAGTTCAAGTAAAAATCAAAGTCATCTCTCTTCGATAGAACTTTTTTAACAGCTGTAATGTAAAACAATAATGGGACAATATATTTCTTAAAAGGAGAGAGTTTGATAAAAATTAAGTTAGAAGTTTTCGCAAAAGTTTTATGTATATACAGATAAAACCTATTCTCATTGCACTCTAACAGAGATAAAACTTTCAAAACTTTTTGTGAGAGAATTACAAGATTTTATGCTAATGAAAAAATGCAACTTATATTTTTTTTCACTGTAACTTTTATTACCCAATTTTCTTCGTGTTCACACGTTTAGTACTTTTATGGTTACAGTTAGTTAAATATAAAAAAAAATGTTATACGTACCTACTTTCTTCATATTCCAGGAAGTGGTTCGACACTGTCGCCAAGATCCAGTGATCGCCCCTTCGAATGCTTATACTTTTGCATAATGAAAGCTGTGCGGCTAAATGCACCTGCTCATTTATAACTAAAGAACAGCAATTATTCGTTTCTCGTACTTTTTTTTCCTTTTCACGTTTTCATGTCGTCTCTGTTTTTTCCCTTCGTATTTACCCCTTTTATTCTCGTTTTTTTGCAGTTCATGTATTACGAAATATAAGCTCGTTCATGTTTCATTGATAGTCTCCCATGTTTCTTATTTTGTCCGCGTCTTCTTTTTCTTCTTTAGTTTCATGGTTTTTTTAACAGGGCAGTGTTTCGCGGGGAAACGATAGATGCACTGCATTTCTTGGAAAGTGAAGTTTTAGAAAGCTCTATAGATAAGTCGGTGATAAGAAAAATAAACTATTATCTATACTGTATTGAAGATATTTTCTAGTATTGTAGGTACATTTTTCAAAAGAAAACCGTAATTAAAAAGTGCTGTATTTACTTTTGAAATTGTATATTTTGATTCGGATTACGGTTACGCCGAAATTTCAATTACGTCTAGATAACGGTATAAAATGAAGCTACAAAGTATTTCAATATGGTCATTAATACTTTTTCATAAAGTTCATATGAAAAGAAAAATTTTTCCATGCGAATTTTATTAATTATTAAGGATATGGTAGCTATAATTGTATGACGCCACGAGTACAATGGATATACAATGGATACACTTGCAGCTCATTCCAATTGCATTTTTATAAAAATTACAGAAGAACAAAAGTTCATAATATAAAGCCCAAATTCAATTTTTGAGAGAAGGTATTCAAACGTTAGAATGTCTATAAATTTCAACGTTGTGCTTGAAAATATGGATTTCCATATAAAAAAGTGGTTTTGGGGCCATGACAACCCGAAAATCATATCAGGCCCAAACTTCGGGACTATCGTTTCAAAGATTTTCGTCGTCAAAAAAACTTTTGTTTTTCTATAATTTTTATAAAAATTTACTTGGAATGAGCTGCAAGTATACCGTATTTACTGTACTCAAGGCGTCATACAGTTATAGCTACCATATCCTTAATAATTAATAAAATCCGCATGGACAAATTTTTTTTCAGATGAAGTTTTAGAAAAAGTATCAATGACCACATTGAAATACTTTTTAGCTTCATTTTACACCATCGAGACGAGATTCACGATTAAAAAAAAAAATGACCATTAGAAATTGCATTTTTTTCTAAAAAAACAAAAAATTGTATGTTATAACAGATTTTTTTGTACATCTGATCATGGATTCGGAAAGAGCGACCCCAAAAACCTTAGGATATGGACTTCACGATAATATTCGATTGCTTTTTCAATAGAATCTAATAGGCTCATAAAATAGAAAAATTTTGGTCAACTTGCCCGTTAATGGGTTAATAGCTGGAAGATTTCACGTGATGAATTTTAAAAATTTTGCAGCGGTATAAATGTTAATTTTTTAGAATTATTTAATATTTTTCCTGTTAGTATTTAATAAATATTATATTTACAGATGGAGTAGACAACTACGAAGACAACTGAGTCCTGTACGACAGTCAATTTATCTTTTCAAGATTAAAAACATTATACCAAATCGCGTTCTTATAATACATTTATAAAGTGTTGTGAAAGAAAAGGATAAATAATAACATCAACTAGTTTGAAAAAAAAATTAATCTATTAATCTAGCCTTAGTTTTTAAAATATTATTACATTTTTACAACTACATAATTATTATTAAGAAACGGGGTTTGGACTTTGCGAGCCTCCGTAGGTATGCATGGGTAATCCCCTGACGTTCCCCCTTATTTCACTATCCATCGCCTCTCAACCGTAGCCTCCCGAAAAATCAGAACAGCTAGGGCGCCCTTGGCAGCGAAGTTTATCTCGAACAAAATTTACAGTCTAGATTGTT
This sequence comes from Ormyrus rosae, assembly GCA_035047165.1. Classification (NCBI taxonomy): domain Eukaryota; kingdom Metazoa; phylum Arthropoda; class Insecta; order Hymenoptera; family Ormyridae; genus Ormyrus; species Ormyrus rosae. Next base: position 29,588 of record JAWWML010005106.1, read on the forward strand.
CATCAGCCCCATCCCGTGTCTGCGAAGACGCAGACTTCCGCGGCCTGTTATTATTTTTTGCCTTTTTTCTACCGAGGCTGAGAATTATTTTTCTCCAGTCTTCTTTACTGCATTTTATTATACATATCTCTCTTATTCACATTCTCTTGGTCATGTATCTGTCATCATCTAGTTTATATTAATAGTAATAGACAGCAATATCTTTACTTTTATTCTTATAAGAGTTACATTTTTATTTTAGGTTTAGAAAATTTTACTTACTTATGGTTTAACGTAGACTCGACTCAAACGTTTCCTGCTAGGAAGAGCAATATATTTTTAACTTTATAAATACAATATAACAAACAACCAGATACCACTTCAGATAATTGTTAAACTTAAGCATTTTCTGCCTTTCTCGTTCTTTGTCGAGCGACTTTTTTAGATTTATTTTAGAGCTCGAAGCTTGTCGAAAGTCAGACGCGAACTGCGCGTAGACGAATGCTAGAGTCCACCCTCTAGGCCATGAGAAATTCAACGGCCCGCAATTTCACATTTGATCACTGGCGTTTACGCACAGCACTGTAATGACAGTTGACTTTAGCTACTTTGCATCCCAGATGAACTCCGAAGTTGAAAGTTTTGACGTGTTCTCATAATGGCCAGTCACCCTCTCTTTGTTTCGTTGCGACCAAACTTGGTTTTGCAATCGTTACGTAAATAATATCACTAGTTAAAAAGTACGTAAATCGGAAATTTTCATACCAGTTAGTATCAGTAGGTGAAATCACTGCGACGATGAATTCCTCGACGAACAAAAAAGAGAAAGATAAAAGTATTAGTAGGAGTGTTAGAGATTTTGATTACGCTGTGCAACTGTCGCGTTTTCTTCTATTGCCTATTGGATTGTGGCCTACAAAATCTACAGTTTATCAGAAATTTCTCCGTCCTTTCGCAATTGTCATGTGCACTTTTATCATGATGTTTGTGATAGTACCGTTATGCTTATTCATATTTTTAGTTGTCAAGGATATTGGGGTAAGATGTGATAATTTACTACTAATTATTATATTATGTAAGTTTAATGGAAACAATTAATTATTTTATGTTTGACAACCATCTTATTAGCTCAATTTTATTTGCACAAAATTATTTGTTTAATCTTTAAATTAATCTTTAGAGAAAAAACTGTTGCTTAAAAATAAATTTGTACATGTATATATCATTTACTTTTATCACTTATGACTACAGCTGTAAATAATTTCACTCGGTGGCCCTTAAATTAAGTTTAATTTAGAACAAAAAAGCAAAAAGTCGAGTGCGGAAAATGCAACCCTCGAAAAACTAAATATCAGCCAGTCTTGCTTTACTTTTACAGATACGACTAAAATTAATCGGACCTTTAGGCTTCGGCTTGATGAGTCTGTTCAAGTACGTGGTGGCAATTTTGAAAAAGCACGAAATCGCGTCCTGCATCCTCGCCATGGCAGTGGACTGGCAGCAACTGGACAGCATTGCCGATCGCAGAATTATGCTGAAAAACGCTAAAACAGGCAGAGTTCTCACGATGATCTGCATACTGTTTATGTACGGTGGAGGAATGCCTTACATTACGGTGCTGCCTCTGAGCAAAGGACCTGTTGTGCGCGGCAACGTTAGTTACCGGCCTTTGGCTTATCCTAGTTACTTTGTGTTCTTTAATCCTCAGGTACACGCTTGGATCGATAGAATAGGAAAACGTAGAAGCCTTTACAAAGAGTTTCTCTAATGTTTCAGATACGGCCGGTGTACGATTACGTTTTTACAACTCATTGTATGTGCGGTTTGGTCAGGTATTCCGTGACCTGCGGTGTCTATAGTATCGCTATTCTTTGCATAATGCACATTTGCAGCCAGATTTCTATAACGTCATCGATGCTGGAACGGCTAGTTGATAATTTTGATAGAGAATTGCTCGGAAAAATCGTGGAGCATCACTTGCGTTTTTTAAAGTAATTCCTAATATTTTGGCTGTCATGAATGGCGCGCTTGCTTAAAAAAATGAAAATTACACTTTTTTTTTTAATTTAAAATAAATATCTTGTAAAATGAGAGATTTTTTTTAAATAAAATAAGATTACAGCCCGAATTAATAATTGTCATTGTACGCTTTTCTTTAGATTTGCAGCGAAATTAGAAGACATTTTTAATCAAATCTGCATGGTCGAAATGCTTGGTAGTACGTGCATCATTTGCTTTCTTGGATATTACCTAATTACGGTGAGCTAAATTCAGCGTCTCAACGTCTAAGGGAAATGTCAACTTCCTCGCCTATTATCATTTACTGTTTTTACGCTTATCTTGCAGGAGTATGAACAAAGAGAAGCTGTGGCTACTGTTACATATTTTTTGCTTTTAATGTCATTTGTCTTCAATATTTTCATATTATGTTACATAGGAGAAATTTTGACCGAGCAGGTAAAATTAAGATTTTGGTATGAAATAATTTAGTTAATTCATACCTAAATGTTTTTTTAAATTCACTCCACGTAACTTTTTCAACTTTATCTTAAAAAAGGGTCCTCAATGAGATAGAGCTTCCTTACCTCGTCACTGATTCATTATCAAACAAAAATATTCACTTGTCATGAATTTTTAGAATGTAATGAAGGCAAAACTTTTTAGTGTGCGAGTATCGGAACATCAGCTTACATGATAGAGTGGTATCAGTTGTCTGGAAAGGAAGCTAGAAACGTGGCATTTTTGGTTGCAGCGACGCAACGTCCAGTGGTATTGACAGCCGGAAAAATGGTCAATCTTTCTCTTCTAAGCTTTTCCAACGTGAGCCAATTTCTGTAATAAATGCATATTTTATCAAAATCGATAATATTATTTCTGTTCTGTGCTTCAGGTAATAAAAGCTTCGGCTAGTTACCTAAACATGCTGAGAACTGTTACTGCAAATGCCAGTTAACTGCGCTAAATGGTTTATAGTGCTGCTTTGGATAAATAAAAGTTATATTTTTCATAGTTTTAAAATATTGAATTCATCATGTAATACAAAAGCTAAGTATTTTTTTTAACAAAATTGAGAGACCAGCTTTAATGTAAGTACTGGACACTTTTAACATAGATAAAATAAAAATCAAATAAAATAATTTAATTTTTGAGGTATCTATACAAAACTTTCATTGCGTAATTGCAATCTTATCGGTGAAAACCCATTTTTTTTATACAAAGAAATTCTTGCGACAAAAGCCCAGTAGATCAAAGTAAACTTACAAGATTTTTCCAAACTAGTTAACGAAAATATAACGGACCTTCAAAGCTAGATATTTTCGAATCTTTCTTCCTCCGCAAACCCTCTTTGCTGCAACTTTTATGACGGTCTCGCAGTAAATAGTACCAGTCGACGGAAATAACCATGAAATCCCTCGTTCTCGGCAGTCGTCGACCTCAGCCATTAAAAACTGCGTACGTACAAATAATGATACCGGCGGCACACGTCAGTCGCGGGGGACGTAATGAGTTTAATTCGAGCGCCAGGATATAAGAAAAAAAAGCGACGCACTTCGAAGCGATCGCCGAGGGTATGTTTATTTTTGCGCTTTAAACGGAGTTTTAAAATCGCGAGAGGGTTGGAGGAGATTCGTAATGACTCGGTGCGTTTACGGTCTATTAAAAGAAACAGGGCGAATGCACTTTCGCGCACGCGGGGAGCATAGAAAGTTCGATTCGCGATATTTGCACCGAAATTATTTGTAATTACAGATAGGACCGTTGGTAGGAGTTATTGTTTTTTAAAAGGCACAAGGCGGTGATTTTTATAGGAAGAGTTTTAAATGTGGTTGAATGAAATTAAACTTTTAGATCTGTCGGAATAAACTTTTTTCGTAGAATTCTTAACATGTTAATTGAAAATCTAACAATAAATAAATAATATTTGTTCTTTTAAAAGTTATAAAATTTATTAAGAAAGATTCCTAACGCGGCGAAACGACGAGTTTCCCCTTTGTCGACTCTTTCCCTGCGCTTTAATTACAGCCAATCGGTTTGCTTTGAATGATTGATGAGTCAAGATTGTGTGCAGTCATCTTGCGCTCCGTGCCTCAGTCCGGCGGTGCCTTCATTTCGAAAAGCTTTGAGGTATGCGAACTTAAATTAAGATTATTTGACAAAGTCATAAGCATGGCTATCGGTTACACCGAGAAGGACGCCCTGAGCTCGGCAACGTTAAAGAAGATACAAAATGCCAAGGATTTCGAGTACGCGGTGCAAATGACTCGGTGGCTGCTTCAGCCGCTGGGCATTTGGCCCTTGAAGTCCTCGACTTACCCGACGATTTTGCGCTCGCTGTCCGTCGCGATTTGCGCCTTCCTGCTGGCTTTTCTCCTGGTGCCCTGCTGCCTTCACATGTTTCTCATCGAGAAGGATCTTGGGGTAATAGACATTTTACTGTATAAACTTCCTGCGACATAATTGTTAAAAAAAAAAAAATTGTTTGTTATAACGAATTTTTTTTAAGCTCCAAATGTAAGCTTAACAATTTTCTTAATTTATAAAGCGTTTATAATTTGCTTAATTTCAAATTGCATAATGAAATTAATCTGACAACTGACAGTTTTTTCTGTCAATATTTTTTATTCAACTGAACTTTAAAAACGTTACAAACCAAATAGAGAATTGACTGTTTGACTAGCTCTGCTACGGCTTATAGCTTTAAAGTTAGTTTGTAATTTCTTTGAAGATCAGGATCCCTATTCAAAACGTAAAAAACCACTGGTTGTCAGATTAATTTCATATTTACACATCTCCGGGTCACCAATATAACAAAAAAATCATTATTTACATATATTATAGGTTCGACTGAAGATGATCGGACCCCTCAGCTTTTGCCTGATGAACATCTTCAAATATTTCGCGGTCTTATACAAGGACAGCAAGATCGGCTCCTGCATGATCGACATGGCTAACGACTGGCGCGAACTGGACAGTCCGGAAAACCGAGGCATCATGCTCGAAAAAGTCAAGACCGCGCGGTACTTTACGACTGTCTGCGCCTTGTTCATGTACGGCGGAGGATTGCCTTACAGCACCATTCTGCCGCTGACCCAAGAGGCCATTGTCATCGGGAACAGCAGCTTTCAGCACTTGGCTTATCCGAGCTACTTCGTTTTCTTCAATCCCCATGTGAGCGTTAACGTTTCTTCTAATTAGGCATGGAAAATTTATTTTGTAACGCCACTTTAAACGTTCAGATTAGACCGATGTACGATCTGGTCTTTGTTACCCACTGTCTCTGCGGTTTCGTCATGTACTCCGTGACCTGCGGTGTCTGCAGCATCGCCATCCTCTGCATAATGCACATTTGCAGCCAGTGTAACATCACCGCTGCAACTCTCCAGAGTCTCACTTGCAGTTTCGATAGAAACTGCTTTGGAAAAATCGTCAACCAACACTTGCGATCCTTAAGGTATATTGCACTTGAGTTTTATGTTCAGGGATTCTCTTGCATTGGTTTACTGAAACGCAAAACGTAATCAGGCTTGCTTCAAAATTGGAAGATATTTTAAACGAAATGTGCCTGGTGGAATTGATTGGATGCACTTTTAATATTTGTATGCTTGGCTACTACTTTATCACGGTAAGATTAGAATTTAAAGCTTTTAAAATAATTAGTATCTTAAATCGTTACATAAAATGCAGGAATACGAGCAAAGCGAAGCAGTTGGAACCATCACGTATTCTTTACTGTTGATATCTCTGACGTTTAATATTTTTATCTTTTGTTACATCGGAGATCTCTTGACGGAACATGTACGATATTATTTTGAGTAATTCAATTTATATACAATTGCCAAATTTGACTTAATCTTGTTTATCGATGTTTCAGTGCGAAAATATAGGAGAAGTTGCTTACATGATCAATTGGTATCAACTTTCTGGCAAAGAGGCGCAAAATCTTGTACTTATAGTAGCAACGACGCAAAGACCCGTTGTCCTAACGGCTGGGAAAATGGTTACTCTCTCAGTGCGAAGCTTTTGCAACGTAAAGAAATAATTCCTAATTTTATAGTGTATACAAACGCAAATCAGGCTAATGTGCTCAAAATGAAATTCCAGGTCTTGAAAGCTTCAGTAACTTACTTGAACATGCTTCGGACTCTCACTGCAAACGCAGACTAACTCCGCTTTCGTTTTCCTACCGGGAAGAAGAAACAACGCTTCTTCTTCGAGTACCAACTACTATGTATTTTTATAAGCAAGTAAATGCTCCGTCTGCGATCAATAAACCCGGTTGCAAACATCCTCTAAACTTCAATGGAAAGGATGCTAAAACCTCGTATCCTACCAGGTTTTTGCACTCGTTTTTCACTTATTTTTATTGGTTTTTGCAAGTCCTTCTTCACAGCCGAGCAGTACAACGGCATCGTACCACTTTTCCGCTCCTTTCCTGCCACGTCAATGACCGTTCGGGGGGAGCGAATTAAAAGTTTTTCACGCGTCGCCGTCGCGAAACCGCAAAATTGAGGCCTTCTTTTAAGGGCATGTAATCAGCAGCAGCCAAAGGGTGGTGAGGGGGTTAAAACTTTTATTTTAATGAATAGTTGGGCTTGTCGTCGCCGCTGTTTCTGCTGTTTCTTTGTTCGTGGGATGTTGTGCGAAGAAGCATTTGCGGTTATTGTCCTCAAAAGGTAAACTTTCCAAAAAGTTTTCTATCTCTCGCGACGTTATCTTTCTTGTTCCAAGGAAGTTTAAAAATTTGGAACCCTGTCTTAAAGTACGTAAATTGAGAATCATGGATAAAGTTTCACTGTTAAAATGTGTAACGACCTACGATAGAATTGTAATGGAAATCTCTTTGCCTTACTGGGAAAACGACAGAATTTTCGAAGTTATAAAAAATAAAAGCAAGGTATAAGATATTTAAAACTTTAGTTCAAATGAAAGAATTTTTTACCGATTCGTCGTTTATACATTGATTATTAATATGTTTAATCGAAGGTCTATATTGTTTATTATGGGCTGATGTTACTAGAGGAGCTAATCTTCAATTTTATAAAGGAGATTTTCCCAAATAAAATTAGTATTGTTACTTCTTTTTATAAAGTTTTGCAAAAAGGCTATAGGTATTCCATATTTAAAAAAAACAGTATTTTTCAAAGGAAATTTTTAAAAGGTAAAGTAAACGAATCAATTAATTATCTTTATTAAAATTCGTGAAATTAAAAAAAATAGCCAATGAAAATTGCTTGCTTTTGTTTGTCACGCAGATTTAGTTTTAAAAATATCTACTTCAATACGGAAATGCATCATGTTGACTGAAACAAATATGTATTTTTCTAAGTTATATATCACTTCTGGATGCCTCACAATTTCATCGAATAGTATTAGCTATAAAATTTCATTTTTTCAGCTCATATTTGAAATGAATTCAATTATTCACTCTAAATCGTATTTATTGTCCGATTTAGAAAACATAATTTTTATTTGTCATTTAGTAAATTTATTACTCATTATACGTAAAATACAAATTATACTTAATGTAAAAGATAATTTCGAACAAAAGTATAGTTCAAAAAGATATATTTTCAAAATCGAAATTATTTGTTTACGCAATAAACAACACTCAACATCTTTACAAGTTGTAGGGTGAGAATGATTATATATTTAATTATTTATTTTAAAAATTAGCGTTTAAATTGAAATCTTAATATATAACAGAATGTTTAATATAATAAATATTTTTATTTCAGGTATTTAATATATTTATTTCAGAAAAATACTATTTTATTGATGTACATTTTTACAGTGCATTCTTCAGACGAATTAAAATCAGATTAAAATCATAATTATTTATTTACGTAATAAAATGAATTTGTAGTATACTTATTATTGCAATGTAAAAGATTATTAAAATTTCCATAACACTCTTAAATTTTATACTTCAAAATTTTATACTCAAAAATAAATTAAATGTTGAAAAAATTTGTTAGTTTGAACGTTCTATTCAATGCATACACATTCTACTCAATGCATTTTTCTCCTTTACCGTATCTTCACAACCAACAACTCCTATTAGATGCTCTTTTTACCTATGAGACAGACGAAGTGCATTTATTGTACAAGGATAACGTTGTTTATCGTAATAATATATGACTAATACATTTTTAATAGTGATACTTTATTTATATTGTCCTTTTTTAAAGTCGTAAAAATTGAAAGAAGTATTATCAGTACCAGTTTAGTAAAATTAAATACAAATTATAATAATATTTTTTCTATTTTTCGTTGTTATGTTTTATATTATATTTGAGTGTATTAAAAAGACGAAAACTGTAATCGAGAAAGAAAAGTCTTATAATAAACATGAACCGGAAACCGTCGCATTTGAAATCTCTGATCTATCCCGAAGATCAGAGCTGAATGGACATTTCGACAGTATCATCGAGCTTATTGAAATTAGAGTTACAATATCAGAGTTAAAAACCACCCTATACGTTTGAATTATAATAGGAATGAGACAAGAATGAATGAAAAAAATGTGGTTTATGTATCAAAACCTAACTTATATAACATTACATACATTACAAATAACGACCAAAAGAGTAGTAAAGTAATAATTTACAATATTTACAATGCTACTGTTTACTTATTTGCAAACTAAAATAATGAGCAAATTAATAGTAAATAAGTGCTTATAATTAATTATCCGATTTTCTTTTCTTCAATGAAGGGCGCTCGAAAACTGGTTTTACGCCAGCTGCCTGATTATTATGGAATTTCAAATTTTGTGCAGTTTCTGAAATCCAAGGTGAGTCAAATTGAGTAGTATCCTGATCAACTAAATGAGTGTATTTAGTTCGACCGCTACGGCCAAAGTTCTTCACTTGCATAACTTTAGGTATAACTGTTTTATTAAAGTGATCTTCGAGAGTTGCACCAGAGAAATCACGTTTGAATATAGAATCATCTTTGTCCAAATAAAATGCACCGCGATGGTAATATTTTTGCAAAAATTTATATTTGCCTTTGGCAGCTTTATTCGTAATGGTTTTAGGATTCACTCGAGCTTCTTGCCTTCGCTCTTCCTCCGTCATATTCCGCAATCTCTCAATTTCCAGACGTTCTCTTTCGATTCTAAAAAAAATAAGATTCATAAAATAAGCAAAATTTTTCTAAATAGAAAAAGAAGTTGATAGATTATGAAACGTAAAGAAGAATAAGTTTTATAATACTTACGCTTCTCTTTCTTCACGATCTCTTTTGTTCCTCTTAAGTTCGCGTAGTTTCCATAATTCATATTGTAATTCATCATTTTCATCGTCGGTATTTACAATGTTCTCTTGATTTTCAAACATGCTAATTTTTACTTGACTTTCTTTTCTTATAGATTCTTCCACCATCTAAAATTTAATCAAATATTTAAGTAGATATTTTTTTATTAATATTAATTGAAATTTTATTAATATTAATTGAAATTTTAATAATTACCCTAAGAGTTTGTTTTTTTCGTTCTTCAACAAGTTTTTTTGCCTCTATTTCTGCTTGCTTCTGTTTCTGGGCTTCCTTTTCTTTTTCCATAACTGTAATTCTATCCTTCTTTCGTACAAAGACTGGTTTTAAACGGGGTCCAGTTTCTTCTTCAGAGTCTGTATATTCTTCATATTCTGAAGAAGACTCTGAACCTTCTACAGAGTTTTCCTCCTCCTCTTCTTCAATTATTTCTTCTTCTGCTTCTGCTAGAATCTTTTGTTTTAGTCTCTCTCTTCTTCGCTCAATTTCTTCATCAGATAGCTCTTCGTCCTCAGAAGATTCTGAATTATCTAGTTGAATTCTTTTACTAGGTTCTTCACTGTAACTGACTTCTTCTGCTAGCACTTCTGGTTCTTGAATATGTCTTCTCCTTTCAGTGTGCTCATGCTCATCATCCACGTCTTTTTGAATTCTGGTAAGTCGTCTTAGCCTTGGATCATCTTCTTCTCTAGTACTAATTTGCTCTTCTGTTTCTGGAAGTTCTGGAGCACCCTCTGCATCATCATAAGTACGACCCCGTTTTTCAAGAAAATCTTCATCTTCTGATTCTTCATCAGAACTAGCAGTAGGTGCATAGTCTGGTCTTTTACCTGATACATATCTATGTACCTTTACTTTTTTCATAGACACCTCCCCTAAAGAAATTTCATTCATATTAATATCATTTAATTTTTTCTTGGGTCCAGAAATAAAACAATAGTTGATAATTTCAATAGATAAATTAAATACCTTTATCATTTTTAACAGGAACTGCTCCAGCTGTACTTTGAATTCCCATTGGTGCTGGTGCCAATGAGCTGTTAGCAACAAAATAGTCCATCATTTTTGGAAGTTTATTAATGAATGAACCTGAAAAAGTATGGAATAATAAAATTAAAATAAGTGTCAATAAGTAGGTTAGAATTGGTACAAAAAGCATAGAAAGGATGTAAAAGCATAGAAAGTATACGTTTTGTATCAAGAATTAGAAAATAGTGTATTCTTCTAATTGTTGATAATAGTTATAATTTTTCTAAGTGTAAAGTATATTTATATATTAACTTATTTATTTATCACCTTATAAAACTTAATTTCTATAAGTTTTGGTCAAATTGCATTGAAGTTAGTCGTGTTTGTGTTCTACTCAGAAGTCAGAGCAGAGGTGGGTACGTAAAATACGCAGTGTCGTAAATGCTATTTACGACGCGTCGTAAACGTATGTATGTAACGTCGTTTTTCAATCCATTTTATACGTGTATTATTTTACGTATAAAATTTTCATTTTTTTTTCATTTTCAATGTTTTCCCCGAAGGGTTGGCCTTTTGTTATTTCAACTTAGGCCATGACCAGGTAGTTTTTGAATTACTAATTCATTTTTATGAGGGGGGCAAGGTTCTCGTGCAGGTCTGAGACTGCCGACTGTGGGTACTCCTGCGCTCAGCGCCGTCATTATATCCCACAGCCTGACACAGAATAGACGCATCGATAGCCAAGCACACACCCCGGGCACTTGATTCGATCTCGGCCATCGAAAAATCCGGATTCTTTTTTGTGAAAAAGCCTCCGAAAAATTCGAGCTGACCGGGATTCGAACCAGCGCCCTAAGCAATGTTTGTCTTGGGAGGCAAGAGGTCTTACCGCCTGAGCCAAACACCGCTCCTATTGATATTTCGATAGAAATATATCGATTAAAATGCAGCTCTCTTCAACTCCCAGCCAGCAGCCTTATCGAACGAGGCGCCGGCCAAAATCTCCCCCTCAGAGTTTATACGCGGCAAGGATGAGCGCAGTAATTTTCGCTTAGCTAAATAATAAATTCCCCTCGCGGATAAATTCCCAGGAAGATCCCTGCCGCCGCGGTTGGCGCGCGAACGGATCAGCCTCGCTTGCCCGCGCGACCGCAAGCAGCCGTTAGATTCCGTTAAAGGCGCGCAGGCACCTAATTGCCCGCAGCAGCAGCTTCTTTCTCTTTCCGCCGCGCTAGGAAATTGCATTTGTTTGCTTTGGACTCGGCGGCGGCCGGGGATTCAAATTAAAATCCGGCCTTTCTTTTCTCGCGGTAAATTATTATTGAGTGGACTCGTCCCCCCGCGGTTGCCGGCAGATACGATGGATCATTAGATTTCGTATGAATTTACCTGGGAAAGTACGAGCGATTTCTGCTCTTTTCCGCCCCCGCCCCCGTTTTCGATCGATTAAAAAAATTCGAGCGAACGTAAAAATACCGCCGATCTTGCGCAAGAGGAGGGGGAAAAATTGTAGCCTCTTTCGAGATTTCTCTGACTAACAAAAAAAAACGAGAAGCCGAGCAAAGTCCCCGAAAGCGAGCGCTATCGCGGTGGGCAAAAACTTTTTCTCAGAAAAATAACTTTAACACGAGGGAGACCGAGGGGCTACGCACTCGGTAATCTCATGAAAGATTACTAAAGATTAACCAAGATTACTAAAGATTACTTCGGATTCCCGAAGATTCCGGAAGATTACTTGAAAGTTTTGTAAATCTAAACATCAAAGAAAGTCAAAAATAATTTCAACCATCTGA